>WOFM01000139.1:773398-1000426 GCA_011428145.1 Ericerus pela | reverse complement strand
ATCAATATTTTGACTCAAAGGGACTCAAAAAAGAGCCCAAATTTTGTTTTTTTACATTTTAGTATGTAATACATCATTTGTAATGTTTCTTGAGGTGCTGAGTTTAAATTTGTCTATAATTTTTTAATTTGATCAATTTTTTGACCCAAGGGACTCATAAAAGGGCCCAATTTTTTTTTCCGTATTATTATGTAATACATCATTTGTAATGTTTCTTGAGGTTCTGAGTTCAAATTTGTCAATAATTTTTTAATTTGATCAATTTTGTAATCCCAAGGGACTCATAAAAGGGCCCTAATTTTGTTTTTTACATATTATTATGTAATACATCATTTGTAATGTTTCTTGAGGCCCCAAGTTCAAATTTGACATTATTTTATTCATTTGACTTATTTTTGACTCCCAAGGCTAAAAATGAGGGGAAATTTTAACTTTTCATATTTTGTAGTGTAATACATCATTGGTAATAGTTTTTAGCTGCTAATTTTGAATTTGACGTAATTTCTTAATTTTACCCATTATGTGATCCAACAGGGGCTCTTAAAGGGGATAATTTTGAATTTCCCTATTATTTTGTGTGATACATTGTTGGTAACTTTTTTAGACTTGAAGTTTTATTTTGACTTATATTTCTTCATTCAACTCCTTATAATGTGATCCAAAGTGGTTCAGATATAACTAGCTAATTTTAACTTTTCAAATTTTATTGTGTGATATATTGTTTATAATATTTACAAGTTTCTGAGTACAAATACAAAAATCTGATTTTTCTTACAAGTAAGCTGGGCAAGTGGTTTTACTGAATTTTGTTGTTTTTTGTTGGTCTCAAAAAACATGGGCATCCAATACCTAATAAATGACTCAATAATAAGTGAAGATATAATTGCAATCCTTTTTTTGGGGCCACAGGAAGAAAAAAAGTGGTTCAATCTAAAAACGGATTGTAAATATAATCTCAGTGCCTCAAAAAACATTATTTATGGTGTATCACTCAATAATATCTAAGCATAGTATCTCAACCTCCTGTTTAGGGTGACAGGGGACTCAATGAGGAGTTTGATCAAAAAATGGATTGCAAATCTAAACCCGGCGCCTCAAAAAACATTATTAATGATTTATCACTCAATTATATCAAAGAATATTATCTTAACCGCCTGTTTGGGGTCACAGTGGGCCAAGGAGGGGTTCAATCTAAAAATAGATTATAAATGTAAACTCAGAGCCTCAAAAAACAATATTATTGATGTATCATTCAATAACATCCAAGAATATTATCTTAATTCCATTTCTTGGGCTACAGGGGGCTAAATGAAGGGTTAAATCTAAAAATGGGTTGCAAATATGAACTCAGCCCTCAAAGTATATAACTCCCCAGGCACCACCAACAATTTTTTCCAATGCTGTGCTCTAATATAAAAACAAATAAGGAATAATTGGTTTTTGATTTTCTTAGTTTTTATTGTTTTTCAATGTTTTGAATTTGTCTATAAATAAGGGTGTGGGAGTGCAAGTGCACATACTTTCATCTCCTCCCTCACAGTCAGCATGAACTTTCTAAATTGATGAGCTTAACTAAACTAATGTTCAAACACAGGAAAGTGAGGAATGAATGAATGAGAAACTTGTGAAGGCGGTGAAAAGTTTGCTGCTGTGTCAATTCTATGACATCACACCCACTGCTCAAAAAATATCACAACGTTTTTTGACAACTCAATTTTACCATTCATTTTCACCCATTCTATCCAACCAAGTTTAATGTGGTTTTCACTGATATTTTTTATTTTTTTTAAAGAATTTGAAAATATGTTTATTGAAAATCATGTCCGGTACCCTATTATTGTTCGTATTGTAGTATAAGATATATATATATGTAAGTTCGTTTCCGGGTATTCCACTCGATCTAATTTGCACGTAAATAAAGTTTTGTGAACTCGTAATCCAAAGCAGAGTTTATTGACACGATTAAAAACTGTAGTGAAATTAGAAAATTCAAGATTATTATACACAAAGAAACGAACGAAGATACGACTGAGTTTTATCTGTCTTTCTGAAACGACGATTAGCGAACGAATGAATAAGTGAATGAGTTTGATAAATGAAATTGACGTTCGATACAAAAGAAAATAGTCATGTTGAGTATGGTCAAAAATGATGTCATTTAACAATAAGATGGTCGAGTCGAAAATACATGAAATGACGTAACTTAAAGATAACAGGATTGGAAACATTAAATATTAGATAGTTGAATTGTGTCAATTTCTTAATGTGGGTCAAACATAAATAAACATTACAAATTCATGAAGGAACGAGAGTAAAGTACGAAATTGTAGTCATTCAAAAAAGAAGATTGTTCTTTTTACATCCCCACACCCTGTAAACAAAAGACATTAATAAATAACGGACGGATACAGCTTCGAAACATGGTAAAAATTTGATTCTTGCTTCTGGTAGCTGGAGTCAACCTGAAAAATTGAGCTAGAGATTTGTTTTACGATTCTATAAGGTCCAGTTCTGATTTCATCCAATTTATTTTTATTTAGAGGATTTCCATGTAAGACAAATACGAGGTCCCCTACTTTGAAATTACTTTTTACTTTAAATTCTTTAGAATTCAGACCTCCATATTGGTCAGCTAGTAGATTTGAAATTTTTTTTTCCTTTTTTGAGAGCTATTTTCAATAAAGTTATAAAATCTTTAGAATTTTGAGTTTTGGAGGTCAATGTAAAGGCAAAACGAGTAAAGTGATCGACTAATAAGTGGCAATATCTTTCTTCTGAATTATTTTTAGCAAAACCTCCTATTGTGTCTATGGACATATATTCGAAAGGTTCCTTAGCTGGTCCAAGGTGAGAAAGATGTCCAAATTTCATAGGTATTTGGTTTTGTTCTTGATACAGACAGTGCAATTTTGGCAGAAATTTGTTGTTAATTTATTAAAATTTTCGTTATAAAAAAGGGGAAATAAAGTTAGTCGAATTTGATTGGACCCTATGTGTCCAAATTGTAAATGGTTTTTTTTTTATTATTTCTTTGGCAAAATTGTCCGAAATTATAATTTTTTCTTTTGCTTTTTTATGTTTTGAGAACATTACGTTATTTTTAATTATTACATTATCATTTTTAAGTTTTTTAAAATCACTAAGTGCTGTTTTTAGATCTTCTATTATTTCTTTTATTTCAATAAGATTGATGACTGAGTTCGGAAGAGGCCTCAAAATGATCCAAAACAGGATTGCGAGACAAACAATCCGCTTCATTATTTGTTTCTCAAGGCACATATTCTATTTCAAAATTGAATTGGGACAATTGAAGCATTAATTCTCCAAGTTCATCATCGAATTTTGTGTTGATTTTTAAATTTTCTAAGGGTTTATGATCAGAATAAACTTTGAACTTCAGTCCCAATAATCTATGTCTCCAATACATTAGGGCTTCTTTTATGGCCAGACATTCTAGAAAAACTGCTTTTTTTCTTTTCTGGGCCTCGTTAAGTTTTTTTGAAAAGAAAGCCGTTGGTTTGAAAGAGCCGTCATCTTGTTTCTGTTTCAAAATTGCACCTATTCCTTCCAGACTGGCATCAGTTTGTACAATTGTTTCCCTATTTGGATTAAATATTGCAAGGCACGGTTCGGAACATAATAAATCTTTAATTTTTTTGAAACTTTACTCGCATTTATCGTTCTATATGAAAGGTGTGTTTTTCTTTAATAAATTGTGTAAAGGGGCTTAAATTATTGATGAATTTGGCATGTAAGAACGATAAAAATTTACTTTACCGAGGAATTGTCTTACGTTTTTTTGATTTTTTGGGGTTGGGAAGTCACAAACCGGTAACACATTATCGAAAATGGTGTGAATCGCATTATTTTGAATGTAATGACCTAGATATTTTACTTTATTGTGTGCGAGGTCACATTTGGTCAGATTAAGTCTGAACCCTTTTTCATATATAGATGTAAAAAGTCTTTTTAATTGTTCTATGTGTTCCTCGAATGTTTTTGAAAAAATTAAAATCATCTATATAATTCACGCAAAAATCATCTAGGTCTTTTCTCTTTAATATGTTTCTTAATACTCTTTGAAAAATTGCGGGGCTAGTTTTTCATCCAAAAGGCATATTTTTCCAATTGTAATGTTCAGTCTGTATTACGAAGGCTGTCTTGTATCTATCTTTCTTTCTTATGGGTATGGACCAGAAGGCACTATTAATATCAAGAACTGAGAACCATTTACAATCTCTAGCTTTCACAATTAGATCCTCAATATGGGGAAATGGTTGACTCTCGGGAACAATTATTTTATTTAAAGCTGAGTAGTCGACGCACATTCTATTTTTTACTTTCACACCTTCAACGTTTTTTTTATAAGCCAAAGTCACAGGAGCAGCGAAGGGTGAGGTTGACTCCTCAATCATGTCAGCTGCAAGAAGCTTTGCAATTTGGCTCTCTATCTCTTTTTGGTCGATTATGTTACATCGATATGGTTTGCAAGAGACATATTTATGTTCGGTTAGCTTAATTACAGCGCAATAGTCCGTGACTTTACCGACGTCGTATTTACTCTTTGCAAAAACATAATCATAATTTTGAATGGCCTTTCTTAATTTCTTTTTCTTTTCATCGTCTAAATGTTCTAGATTTAACTCTGTCTTGGAAATTTTTACGTTACAATTTTCTAAATTATAATTTTTCTCCAAAAAATTTTTAGTATTCTCTTTTTGTTTCTGAAAAATTTTTAAGTTTTCGTCTTGGCAAATTCTCTAATTAGGTCTAGGCCTATTAAAAAATCGTAATTAAATTCCTTTTCATCAAGAACAAAAACATAAACTTCTTTGTTTTGTGAAAAAATTTTTACTTTTATTTTAGCTATTCCTAAAACTTTCCCATACCCGCTGATCATCCAAAAAGATTTATTGACGAATTTAAAAGCCTTAACTTTCATAGAATTGATCAGGTTTCTATTGATTATAGAAATATTCGAGCCTGAATCATAAATTCCTTTACAGAAAGTGCTATCGTTAAGGCATAAATTTATTTTAATCAGTGTGGGGTGATTTAGTTTTTTGTTTCGTCATCGGATACAGAGTTTTCAATTTCTAATTTATTAATTTTTTTTTTATTATTTGGCTTGTCTTTGAACCAACAAAGAGCCTCCGGGTGGTACCTTTCAGAAAAGCCTCTTTTTTCATAATTAGTGCAAGGTTTCTTTTCTGCACCGCCTGATTTTCTCTCATGTTGGTTATTATTATTATTTATTTTATTTGTCATTTCGAAATTGTTTGTATTAGAAGTTTTATTTTTATTAGAAAAAGTTATATTTTTATTATTTTGGTCATTATTTTTGTCTTCCGTCTCAAATTTTTTTAGTTTATCATGCAAAATCCAAAGAGACGTGACGACATTTTTTTAAAAAGAATTTTGGATGTGGACAGGAAGTCCCAAAATAATTAAATCTAATATTACAAGGTCGGGCAAATTCCTGTCTAATTCTAACAAAAGTTTTTCTTTTTTAACAACAAATTCTATATACGAACCACTCATGTACCTGTAGTTATAGAGTACTATATTGGCTTCCAGGAAGAGTCAGCAAACGTGGCTATTAGATCTGCTCTCCAATCAGACCATGCAGTGTTTAGTCCTAGTTTCTTCTGATTGATGGTGAACCAATCTGCCATCGATGTTTCTAAGCAGCTTTTGAAGACTTTGATTTGTTTTTGGCCATCTAACTTGAACCGCTGTGACTCTCTCTCGAAGGTGTTGCACCAAGTGATGACATTTTTATTTTTGGGTGAAAATTTTTCAATGAGAAAGTGCTTTATGATGCTGGTCACTGACTCATCCTTGTCTTTCTTTGGATTGGTTGGCATCCTCTTTCAGTTTGGCTTGGTTGGAGGGTGAAAATTCTGGCAGCAGATAGTCCTTGAACACAAAATTCTCATGGCTGTCGAGGTACAGTTTGGCCACATCAGGAAGGATGGACACATTGATTGTCCTGTATTGTCCCCTTGAACGTAGGACCGATGCAGCGCTCTTCGGTGGACCCAAGGCCATAAGCTCTTTATGGAGTGTGGCCTTTTGTAGTTCTTCAGGAAAGGCGAACCATATTCCATCTCCAAATAGTCATATTTTTTTTATATTCACTGTGGTTGTTTTATCGGTACCCTCGGCCATTATTAACAATTGAATTTTGGTCAAAGCCATTGCAAAAAAGGAAATATTTCAGATTTTTTTTAAAAAAGAGAATTTTCTAATTTGTAAGTTTGTTTCCGGGTATTCCACTCGATCTGATTTGCACGTAAATAAAGTTTCGAGAACTCGTAATCAAAAGCAGAGTTTATTGACACGATTAAAAACGGTAGTGAAATTAGAAAATTCAAGATTATTATACACAAAGAAACGAACAAAGATACGACTGAGTTTTATCTGTCTTTCTGAAACGACGATTAGCGAACAAATGAATAAGTGAATGAGTTTGATAAATGAAATCGACGTTCGATACAAAAGAAAATAGTCATGTTGAGTATGGTCAAAAATGATGTTATTTAACAATAAGATGGTCGAGTCGAGAATACATGAAATGACGTAACTTAAAGATAACGTGGAATCACCCTCCTGGTGTAGGTTGGTGTAAGTTGGTGTAGTCCTATCAAACAGAGCTAATGAGTACCTATCAAATAGCACAAGAGAAGCTGTTTTATCTCTGTGAACAATTAATGTTGAAAATATTAAAAATGACCCTTCAATAAATTTCAAAGTCTCATACTGTTGTCCATTATATATACGTTGATATCAATTAAGTTGCTTTACCTGCTATGAGCCATTGATGACCCTCTCCATTTTGCGTAAGTCACTGTATGTGCGTGTTTTCTACTTTAATATGTATCCGTAATTTGTGCTTTACGCTCGATGTTTTTTAATATCAAACATTTTTTGACATTAACCTTTGTGTGGCTAACACGTTTTCAATTTTTTACTTTATCGTCGGTTACGGTTTACATTCGATTTGTTTCATTATTTATTAGTTATTACTTATTGACTTATTCATTTATTTATTTACTCGACTTATTCATGGTAATCGTGAGGAGGCATGCGACAAATGGTTGGTAAATCGTTTACTTCTCTCCTCGTACTACTGCTTTTAGAGTGTGCGGCGGTGTGATTTCGCTTTTATTTCATTTTCTTTGGTTTACACTTGTAGCACCGTATGAATTTTGGCAATTCACGAAAAGCTTGTTGCATTAACAGTTTAAATTAGTGTACCCGTCTGCGAAGTTGGTATGAATGTTTTCAAAACTGAAGTGAAAACAGTTTTTTAATTTTATTGTTCTGGCTTCCAGTACTTCGTATTTATATTTTGCAGTTTTAGCAGGTTTTCATTTATTTTCGATTATGAGCAGAGACAGAAAACCTCGACAACGTGTTCCATATTGGTTTCGCATCGACGGGGTGGAGTAAAGGAATGGGTATTTATTTATATTTATTTATTAAAATACCTACGACTGTTTTTTTTTTGTTTTTTTTTTGTTTTTTTTTAAGAATGTGGGTGGTTTAAATTTTGTTGTATGTGGGGGACTTATTGTGAGGAGTCCATTGGAAATTTGTTGATGAGGAAGCCCTCGTATCAAGTATATTTCGTTAGCCCTTGAAAGCTAGCCGAATCATGAATGTTGAGCGTTTCGGTAAAATTCTGGCGTAAAAATTTTAGGACTGAGATGACCAATTCTTCCAGCTGTTCCTTGGAGGAAGTTATTGAGGTTTCTTATCGTAAGTATAGAGATATGTCGGTCGTTGATGAATTTGTTCGTTTGGACGAGCCTTTTTTAAGAACGGGTTGAACTGTTTGTGTATATATTTGTTTGCAATTCAGACATGATTCAGGTCTTATCTGATTGATCTAATTACTGATGAGATTTCGTCATGTTAAGAAATTCAGAAATAATATCTGTTTCTGTTGATAAGATTTGTAATCGTTAAATTTTGAGTTATATGGTTAAGTTTGGTAAACGAGACTAATTGAAATATCTTGTTCAGATGAACTAAAATTCCCTTTACTTACCTAGCGTATAACGCTAGGTAAGTATCTCCGTTGTGCAGCGCGCACGCCATCTACCCGATTTTTGTTTAATTAATGGGATGCCATATCATTAAGATAAAGTAGGGTAATACAGATACTGAAATGCAAGATTTTTGGTTTTTTCACTCTCAGTTGTCCCCATGTTATCATATTCAGACGTATAATAGCTAGTCTGAATCGCGCATTCATCCTCTACAATTTGATGGGTGAAACATAAAAATCTGACAATTAGGTTTCGAGCTATAAGTAAAAATGTAAGTCAACCTCAGAATATTGGTATTACCCCAGATCTGAGCTAATACTGTTATCGTCTTTCTTGTCTCATATATAACCAATACAATCTTTATGGGGCAATACCGTTAATGTGCATACAGTTGGCCACAAAATGCTTTTTGGTTCATGAGAATTGACTGAAAATTGACAGAGATATGAGACAATGAAATTAACTGTGTTGATGAATTGTAAAAAATTCTTCAAAATTGTTTAGTTTTTTTTCACTCTAGTTCATTATTGACAAAATTCCAATCATTGTATAGACTTGAAAATGAAAATAAACGTCTGCAGTTGTATTTTTTCATAAATTTTGTGAATATATATGAGGGGTTGGGTTGAAGAAGGTGTACTTGCCCCCTGTTAAGCTGAAAAAAAAGAAAAAATTCAATTCAGGAGAGTGCAATATGGCTAAAAATTTTGAATAAAAATTGATGCTAAATTTTAATTTTTTTCCTGCTCCACAAATTCCCCCTTCACCTTGCTCATTTCCAAAATCATTATCTTCATCATTGCTGAAAAGGGATAAAATAAACCAAAAAACAGTAAAAAAGAGGAAAAAGGTAAGAATAAAAAAAAACACACATTTGTCATATGTATATAATATCACGTTTCCAACCATCTCATTTGTTATAACTTTTGCCACCAGGTGGCGCTCTCGGAGGTGCTTACCTACCCTATATTACCGTAGGTTTTTTTTTTTTTTTTTTTCAATATTTTATTTCTGTTGTTTGTTGAATAAATGTCTCGCTTGCTTCTTTTATTTTTTTTTTTATATGCTTTTATTAGGTAACTTTGTTTACGAACAGAATTTAGACTTTTTTTTTGGTTCATGTATTGATAGACCCTTGAATATTTCCGAGTTTGCTGTTAGAACATGACCAAACCGATAGGATCACAATTGTAAATTAGGTTACGTGTTTCTGTGTGAGTGCAATAGAGTTCGCTAGGTTTCACTTCACACGTTTTACAGTTATAATTTTATAAGTACATAGTTTTAAAAATTTATTTTTAACATCTTATTACTTTGGTTTTATGTGCTGCTTGAGCGCCGTACCTTTTTTATAATTGTAAAATTTGGAGGAGGAGGGTATATAACTTCTCTGAATTCTGGTCAGTTCAGTTCTAAATTTCCGAATAATTGATTATATTTTTGGACGATACTTGAATTAGAAAAAACTACTTGAGTGATATTTTACCTTTGGTTTCAGTACTTATGTATAGAGGAAAGGTTATTCAAGTGCTCTATTTGAGTTAGAAACGTTTTAAAATACTGCGACCCTACCAGCTATTGATGTTTGGATATTAGTTTTCTAATCTAGTTACTAGTAATAAATGACAGCTTGACTGTTGTTTATTGTTAAAATACATCGAATATTATGTTGAATTGAATAACGTGAGAGACAGAACTGAGAGAAGGAACTCTAATATGAAAAGAACAAGTTCAAAACATATCCTTAGTTATACGATAAAAGTATGGAAATCTGTAAATATTCCAGAACATTATTGAGAGAACCGATTTAATGATGTAACCATCTCAGTTTACACTTGTATTCGGTCTGTATATAACCGTTTTTATAATAAACATCAGCTATTTATGGTGGTTGTAGTATTCTCACATTTATCAACTTAGCAATAAGTAGTTTATCTTGTAAAAACTTGCAACATAGAAGCTCTGTCTCCAGTTTTTCTTTATTTACATTAGTGATAGGTATGTACACTAACAGAGCAATTCTAGGTTTAGAAAGAACTGAGTAATTCTGAGCTGTGACGTAAAATATTTTATAGTATTTAACTTTTCTCATTTTTACTTTTTGAGAATTTCCACGATCGGCTCCTTCTAAATATTTTGCAAAAACAATTTAGAAAAAAAAATTGATGGATTCTGTTCTTAAATTTTGTTAGTCATCATATTATTTATGAGGAACCAACGAGCATATGAATTAATACTAGAGGCACAATTCGCTCGTTTTCAGTAAGGCAATCTTTTCCACTCCATTAAACCTATTCGCCCCATTTAAAATGCATAGGAAATAAACGTTTTTACCCAAATTTTTCGCCATAATTCTCTTATTTAATGAGATAGCCACTTTTTCGTAATAAGTGAAATTTTAGAAGAGGTTTCAAAAAATAAAATGAGCCCAAAAACAAAAAGTTTAAGCCCTTGGAAGCCAAGAAAATCGAAAAAAAAGATGAAATCGTGCATCAAATTGGCTTATTTCAATGTTATCAGTGAACTTAACCCTAAATAGAACTTACTAAAACTACTCATTTTCACTGTTTTTGAGCCTCATCATCAGTTTTGTTTTTGGGCTTATTTTATTTTTTGAAACCTCTAAAATTTCATTTGTTTCGAAAAATTGGCTATCTTATTAAATAAGAAAATTATGGCGAAAAATTCGGGTAAAAACACATATTTCCTGTGCATTTTAAATGGGGCGTATAGATTTAATGGAGTAGGGGTAGCTGGCCTCACTGAACGTCGTGTAAATCGTAGCGTATTGTGCCTGTAGTATTAATTCATTTGCTCGTTGGGAGGAACACCATGAATTGATCAGTTCATCCGTGATATGAGTAGATAAGGTCCTTCCTCGCCCTCACTAGTATTGATACATTAGTTTTAATAATTAATTGCTGAAGACTATCTACTCTCCTAATTAGTATTTAGGTGATAATGAAAAAATTTCTGTTTTGATTTTCTGGGAAAAAAATTTCGGAGTTTTTTCTTTAATTTTTTTTTTTTTAAAGTTATTTTTCGTACCTTTGGCGTGTGAAGAAGTTTTTCTTCACCTATTTTGTCTGCCTGTATTTTTTGTGCCCGGTTGGTTGTCCTCTTTTCTTGAATATTTCTCCAGAGAGATATTTTATTCAGCCTGTTTCTCGTTGCATGTTATTCCTTCATTGCTTGAAAAGCGAAAAATGAAATTTTGGATTTCATTTTTATTTTACTTCTGCGACGCTCGTTGGTACTAAAAACGTCCCATCTAAATACGTTCTTTCTATAAATATTTTCTAAAAATACCTAAATATCGCTGAATGGTTCGAACTAAAGAGTAAAATTTTCGTCATCAAGTTGTATCGTTGATCATTTATATTGTAAAATCAGGAAGTCGTAAAGTACGAATTTGTTGTAGCTCTGCAGGGGGCGTGTGTAAATTTATGATAATTTTGGTGTTATTAAATTTATGCATGAAAATCATTTGGTTTTTAATTGTAAAGAGAAAAAAAACTGTATTTTCTTTTCGATAAGAGTAAGTTTATTTTTTGTCTCGTCATGGAAAACCTAAATTCTCCAATAAGCATGTAACCTGTAGTTTTTTGTTTTTTTTTTCCCGTGGGTCGGTAGGTACCTATTAACCGTCAGCCATCTTATTTTGGCCCATTTACTAATGGAAACGTTACTTTCATCCCATTTTTTCATTTCCTTCTGCCATTCGTTTTCGAAATTTGTCTTTTCCCTTCGGACTTTGAGTAATTTTTTAAACCACTTTATCGTAATTCGACTGCGTGGGCTTGTTGAAAGGTTGAGTTTATTTTTTCAAACCATCCCCAATATTTTGTCTATCGTTCGAAGGCCGTGGATCGTAACGTGTTACGTTATCGTTCCCGAGATTTAATAACTGTAATGCTGCAATAGAGTGAGAAGCAAAACTTGTAGATTACTGCAAGGGTAAACGTTTTCTCTGCGTGCGAAATATACAAACAAAAGTCATTAAAATTTGAAAAACACGTACGCAACCTTTTGCAAGTATCTTGGTTCGTACTTTTCAGTGAAATGTTCTCGACAGTTTTTTTTTACTTCTTTTCTTCAGATTTACGCGAAAATTTCTCATCGAAATTGAATGAATTGACGTCGATTTGTTGTTTCAAATTTTAGAGAGTTCCAGGAACATGAATGGATTATAATATATTACTTAGAATTTATCGACGATCACTGGTGAACGTCTTCAAAGTTCAGACTTTTGGGAAAATTATATCTTTTTCTCTTGTTGAATTTTTGCCTTTCTTATGTTGCATTTTTTGTGGGAGTTTAAATGTGTTATGAGTCTTGTAGTTGGCCTGCTGAGTTTTAAACTTTTAATACATAGTTGGTAAACGCTGATATGAAAAAAATTAAAATGATTAGATTTTCTATGCTCCTTCATATTACTCCTGTTTGTATTTTTGACCAGGCATTCTATACAATGACCACATTAAACACATCCGATAACATATATATGTAAGTTCGTTTCCAGGTATTCCACTCGATCTAATTTGCACGTAAATAAAGTTTTGTGAACTCGTAATCAAAAGCAGAGTTTATTGACACGATTAAAATACGGTAGTGAAATTAGAAAATTCAAGATTATTATACACAAAGAAACGAACGAAGATACGACTAGGTTTTATCTGTCTTTCTGAAACGGCGATTAACGGATGAATGAATGAATGAATGAATTTGATAAATGAAATCGACGTTCGTTACAAAGGGAAAATAGTCATGTTGAGTATGGTCAAAAATGATGTCATTTAACAAAGGATGGTCGAGTCGATAATATATGAAATGACGTAACTTAAAGATAATAAGATCGGAGTGGTAAATATTAGATAGTCGAATAGTGTCGATTTCTTAATGTGGGTCAAACAAAAATAAACATTACGAATTCATGAAAGAACGAGAGTAACATACGAAATTGTAGTTATTTGAAAAAGAAGAGTGTTTTTTTTACATATTTATATATATATGTAAGCTCTTTAGAAAATAATGAAGAATCATGTAGACACATCTTTCATCTTTCCATACTTAAAATCCATCAATAGATGAATATAATACAAATCTAATATATATATGAGAGATCTCTGCAACTCACTATATCAGCAAGTGCGAAACACAGACAGAAACTGTGGTTATTTTAAGAATGTGAATACATATTCTTACATATATATATATATATATACACACCCTGTAATGATATTTCTATACAAATTATTTCAAATACTCTCGTACATTATAAATTTGTATTTTCCTATATCATTCTTCATATTTTCGTCTATTTATTCTTCCTTTCATTCAGTCATTTTAGACTAGTCCAAACTTGTCTTTCAAGTCTTGACTTGTCTGATGACATCACCTCCTGTGCACTGTAAACTGTTCTCGTCTATATTCCATGATGTCATCTTTTCTACGAATATATTTCAATACCTTGCACTAATTCCAATTCCCATTAATTTCTTAAACACTTCTACTTTATGTCATTTCCTTCACATTTCATTGGTTTTATCCAAATTATGTTGTACTCAAACATACAATCATATTCATATCTCCCATAACACCCAATTTAAATCACTTAAACTTCACTCTTATATATAGTCTAATGTTCTGTACACATTATTCATTCATTATTATTTACTCATTTATTATTTTTTATTCATTCTTACTCTTAGGTTGTTCATACTCTTGTAATAATCTGTTCACCTTTGTATGGTAATATACACTTGAACTATTGTCGTGTTTGTTTTGTAACAACTATACCATTACACACCCCTTTTGTATTGAGTCTATTTCTAGGATAATTTTGATCTGATAGTTTTGAAATTTGAGACACATATTCAGATCCGCCTAAGGAAGAACTATATTGTTTTTGGTCGGATAAGTCGCATGGTCCGTCTGTTAGGTCAGTTTATATTCATTTTTTATCCAACTGTGTATAGGTTGAAATTTTCAATCGATATGCCTGAAATTTTGTATACATATGTATTTTAGGTAGACAGCAATTTTGGTGCTGATAGGCCTCCCAGTACATTTAGTAGAGGCAATTTTGTTGCATTTTTGGCAGATTAATGGGTCTAAAAGGAGTAATTTTCAAGCTATAGTCACAAAATGTATTGATTTGAAGTATATCTAACATGTATCCAAATTTGTTTCCTATTTGTATTATGGTTCATTACTAGGGGCTGTTGGAGGGGCCTACTCCATCAGCCTGGAAAATTACAATTTTATTCGATAATCTGAAAATTATTTTTCATTCAAGATAAATTTTGCAGTTGAAACTGTTGACAAAATCCAGCCCAATATTTTAAAATTTTCCCATAAACTTCGATTTTGTTAGAATTATCTCAACCATTATGGTTTTATTTAGCAGATTTGAAAGTGTGGTATTTGAAATCGTGCTATTTAGAATTTAGAATAATTTTTATTTCACAAAAAAATAATGATTTTTTACTTAGATATTAACAGTTAATTTATAAAATATTTTGAAAAAATAACACGAAATTAGTATATTTAATGACATGCTTCGTATTTGTGTGATATTGGTAATTTTTTGCAAAAAATATAAATATTATATATATTACTTTATTAGAAGAATGTTGGTGATAGTGGTGATATTTAAACAAAGAAAATCTTCTTCTTGCGAAGAAGGTGTTTTTTTTCTCAAGTTCTTTGATTTTTTCACTCATTTTCCCAGTTTCTTTCCTCCAGTCTCAAATACAGCATGTATGCACTTGTTGCAAACAATATTGTACACAACTTAGTTATCGCCCTCGTTGGGAATT
This sequence comes from Ericerus pela, assembly GCA_011428145.1. NCBI lineage: Eukaryota > Metazoa > Arthropoda > Insecta > Hemiptera > Coccidae > Ericerus > Ericerus pela. The sequence goes on along the minus strand of WOFM01000139.1, from coordinate 985,548 downwards.
AGTCAATTTTCTTCCATGTTGCGTAGTTTAATATTTTCTCACAATTTTTTTTATGGGGTATTGCAAAAAATAATGTGTGACACTTGGATGAATTAGGTTATTGCTACGAGTATGATTTGTAACACTTGAGGGAGTGTTGCAGATTTCACGCTCGTAACAAAATCACCTGATTTTCTCATTTGTATTACAAATAACCCTTTTGTTCTTTTTTTTTTTTTTTTATAAATTCGTACTCGGTTTTTACAGCCCTGTGGTCATAAAGAATGATAAACGTGAAAAAAAATAAATTGAATTTTTAATAGATTTAGCATTTTAGCCTGTCATGTATTTCATCTTGCCAGTTTTATGAAAGGAAGGAGTAGCTGACCTGAGCATAATTATCGTAATATTACGAAAAATTCAAATCTGGAAAATTATAGGTTCTTCATTTAGATGTGCAAGAATTAAAAATGGTTAATTCATTGAAATGGAGAAAAAAATCCCTTGAACAAAACGTGAGAATGTCTATGAAGCAACCTAACGTAAAATACTTCAATCTGTGTGTGAATTCGTTAGGTTGGCAGTCCTGTCGAAATATATATTTTGTTTTGCATGTTCAGTGAAATTACCTTGATTTGCGGACCCCTGTGAGAGCTCCATAGTATTTTTCTAATTTTATTTTCTTAAAAACTTTTTACAAGGCTGATAAGCTGATAAATTATGGACTTAAAAATATACCAACCAAATTTAAATTTGTGGAATCTTTTACCGACAGATGCAATTAAGTGAAGTTAACTTTTCTCTAGAACATGTATCAAATATCCCCCAACATATGACGTAGTAATAAACACCGGGTTATTCGTTGGATTCAGTTCCAATTCCCACTAGTACTAACTCCTGTTTTCATTTGCGGTTATTCGAGTTATTTGAGGAAGGTATTTAACTATATCACTTATTTCAGAGTCAAAAAGATAGTAGTTCTGTCCAGCGTTGATGATTGAATAGGGCGAAGGAGAATGAACTTCGCAATTTGATCCAGTGTTCTACTTAACTTTGCCTTGTCAACCTTCGCGTTTTTGTTTTGTTTTCATTTTCTTTCTTTTGAATTCGATTTGTTTAGAAGTACCGAGAAAAGAAAACAAAAAAAAAAAACGAAAACAAAAAACTAATCTCCCTTCCTTGTCTCGTCTTATCATCGTGAAAGCCCATTTCTCGTGAAGTTAACTTATAGAGAAAGAATTCGATTGGAAGGAAGAAGGTAGGAAGTCGTTCTTTTCTGTATCGATTACTGAATCGGTGGAAATTATGAAATCGTTTTGACAAGTGACTCGAGATGGGTGTGTTATTTTATTATCTATTGTTTTTAGAGCATTCTCATTCTCTGAGTTTCATATCTGCAAACTGTCAGTTACAATATTGATGATTAGAAAGTGGAAAAAAATCATCCGATTTTTTTTCCTGACTTCCTTCCTCATCTTTTTTTTCTGCTTCTTTTTAAAGTGTGTTAGGCTGGTGGCGGATTGCCGTTGCGTCGAAAATTTCTGTGATTGATTGATTTTTATTGCTCCCTGTGAATCTTGTGAAATATTATTTAGTTTTTAGAGCTTTTGAGTCTGCTGGTGGTTGTCAAATTTATTTTAAACGATTTTACACGATAAATCACCATTGAATGTTCAATAGTGTGCTAGCTTTTGACTGTGCAAGTGTAATTTAGATCCTTTCATCTTCTAATTTATGGATGTACGATAAGTTAAATTTCTAAGCTTTCTTTGTTCATTTATTTCGTAAGAAAAAAAAACGAACCAACAAAAAATAAACACTCTTACCATTAGTTTTCTGTGCCAGTACGGTTTGGACTGTGTTTTGTTTTTCAAAATTGTGATCAAAAATTTCATTTTCAAATGGTTGTCCCGGTCATCTTTGTTTGATGCGCTTTTTTCTTCATCCGGTGCGTTCACTACATTTAGTAGGTAGCCTACACTTGAATCTGCGATGTTCGATGTGCGAAATTACCCGTGCAAAATCTATCCGTGAATTTTCAAATGATTTTGAAGATACACTGAACAAGGGAATGGTGTGGAAGTTAATGAATTTCGTTAATTTTGCTGATGCCAGTCAAGAATCATCCAGAAGCGTAAAGCAGATGACGATCTTTAAGATGAAGCTAATAAATTTTATGCTTAAAGAAAAATATTGTGATAGCTTTTCAAGAAAATAATTAAATCTAATTTTAATGTATTCGCTTCTTACAGTATTTTTGTATTCACTGTGCTTTTTTATGTACTTAGTATTAATGCATATCATTTGTTGAACAAGTTCTTGAAATTGCAAGAAAGGCATCTGAATCTTTGCTATACCTATACAATACAAACTGTTCTAAAAAATCGCATGTCAGTATTAATAATTTTTTTTATTTATATGCTTTTATTTAACTCCGTTTGGGAACAGAATTTAGACTTTATTTTTGGTTTCTATATGGATGGACCCGTGAATAGTTATCGAGTTTGCCGATAGAGTATTACCAAAGCGCTGAGATTGTGTTGTAACGGAAATCCCACCTTCACTCATTCTTCATCATCATCATCACGATCACTATATATATATGTCATACGTACACTCTCACCACGAAGTGCTTTCCCCTACTACTTTCGATCGTACATTGCTGTTGCTTCGCCATTTCTTATTCTGTTAATAATGTATTTTTCATTCGTGCAATAAACCTCAATATTACCACAAGTCTCAAGTTCTTTCGATCCTCGTTCTGTACGCCTCACATCATGGTAGCCATCGCTGCGGTAGAACTATGAGGAGAGACTTAAAAATTTTAAACAAATGAAATAATCTGTTAAATTTATTTTACTGTTGCGCGAAAATCTTTTCATGTTTTCTGTCGTGTAATATATGAAGAATTAATTGTTTTTTCTTCTCGAGAAATTTAAACTCGAAATTTAATTAATTTTAATTTTTTGAAAATTCAAAAAATAAAATCGTAAATTTGAAGCTGAAGTTCCCGACTTAATAACGGCCGAACCTGGAAGTCATCGAACGCTAAAACCAAGAAGGACCGCCAAAGAGATCGAGTGAACAGCCCAAGGAAAACTGCTCCCGTCGTCGAGGACTCATCGCAAATCCACAAAATCGAGGACCCAACTTTTCGGACAACTCCAAACAAAATTTAAGCAGCCAGTACAACGGTCAACAGCAAAGAACAGAAAACTGGGATTATTCGTCAGCGCAACAGATGAAGTAAAGTAAAATATTTTATTTTTGTAAAGGTAATATTTATTGAAGTTGGTTATTTTTCGTGGTACATAATTGTGTATTTGAACTAGGTAGAATAATAATTAAATTTTTATGCCCCCAATAATTAGTCTGTGCGAAGGAAAATTGGGTGAATATAATATTAAAGAAGAAGAATTGAAAGAATTAATTAATAAATTTGAAGGTGAAAGAGTTATCGATATAAAAATAGAAACTTACGATTTACCCTACGTCACATATTTCACAGGGGAAATAATATTAGAGTCCTTTGTAGTAGATATTTCAGGAAGAATAGAAAATATTAGTAGCCTAAAATATATAAAAATTGCAGAATCCTCAGTAAACTATTTCTCAAATAGAATTTATAGTTCAGAAAAATCAAAAGAAAAATTCATGAATAGATTTTTCTAATTGAATAAATTAAAAAAACTGGATAAAATAGAAAATCGTGAAGAGAAAAGTTTAATTAAAAAATTAGAAAAAGAATCAATCGAAAATAAAAAATTCGCACCTATTTGTAACAAGGAAAAAAATTTGTTAGGTTTTGAAAAAATAGAAGAAGAAATGACATCCCCAAACGAAATTAAACCCATACAAGCCCCACTTGGAAAAGTTTTAATGGGAAATACTATTTAGATTGGCGTAGAATGATCATATCTGCTATCCGAGGTGCAGGATACTATGATATTTTTGGGGAACACGAATTTTTACAGCCATATATAAACAATATTGATGATTTAAATTTTCGGCCAGATAGAAATATGATAAATTACTGTAAAATGCAGGATAACGCCAAAGCGTTTGTTTTAGAAAGAGTATCTAATGAAATAACAAAACAAATACGAGATTGCAATACAGCAATTCTTATGCTAAAAAAATTAGATAATATTTACGGCACAAAAACTTCTGTCACTGCAAATATGGCAAAAGCGAAATGGATGGAATTTAGATTTCAGCCTGGAGGAAATATGAAAGGATTCCTAAAAAAATGGGATGAGCTAGTAACTGACGTAAGAGATAGTGGTAAAGAGGTCACGGAATCAGAGGAACTTGAAAATTTGCAATTAGCCTTATGTTACGAACAAGCAATTGCAAAAATACAATACGAAAATTTACCTTCAAATGAAAAAAATTTAGACAATTTTAAGAGAATATTAAGGGAAGACTCTGATCAGAAATTCAGAGATCAAACTTTGAAAAAACAGAATGGTAATAATAACCAAGTCAATAATAATTATAGAAATAATAATAATAATTATAATAGGAATAATTACAGGGGAAGATATAATAATTTTAGAGGTAGAAATAATTATAGAGGAAACGGAAATGGTCGAAATGATTACACAAATGGTAATCGAAATAATTTTAATGGTAATAATGGAAATTTTAATAATAATGGGAATAATGGTATCAATAATGAACCAAATCAAAACCAAAATAGTAATTCGAATAGTAATGGCAATATCGGTAATGGCAATTACAGAGGAAATGGTTACAGAGGTAACTCAAATTATAGAGGAAACAATTATAGAGGTAATAATTATAGAGGCAATAATAGGAATGGTAATCAAAATAATAATCCAAAATGTTACAAATGTGGGCAATTTGGCCACATAGCGCAAAATTGTAATGGTAATGGTTCACAAGAAAATAATAACAATAATAATTTTAATAATAGTCAGGGAACATATCCCCCTAAAACTAATACAAGCCAACCGAACTCTAATAAAAAAGAGAATTCGGATCAACAGGTGAAAATGTCCTGTATGGTAAAAAAATTTAATGGAAATAATAATGAATGGTTAATGAACGAGCTAATAAATAATAATAATAATAAAAATGAAAATTATGATATATTAAATCATAAAGCAATTTTGGATGGAGCTGCAGAAGTGCATTTAACATCTGACTTAGATAAATTAGTCGATGTTAAAAAATTCGTGACTCCAATAAAATTGCAATGTGCAGGAAAAAATACTTTTTTATATGCTACCCATACGGGAAGAATGGTGATCAAAGTAGAGAATTCCAGTAAGATTCAATCATTGATAGAGTTAAAGGACGTTCATTATGTGCCGGATCTAAATTTAGATATCATCTCAGCCATAAAAATTACGAACACTGGTATGATCAATATAGATCAACAAAAGGATATAGCTAACATATATTTTATTGAAAATGCTGAAATAATAATAACAGCAAAAAAAGAAGAGGGAATATTTTATGTATATTATAATATCGAAAATAAAATAAAAACTATAATAATAATATGAATAATAATGATAATAACATAATATGTGCACCCGTCACTCAAAATATAGATGATGAATGGGATGATTTCACTGTGGAATTAGAAATTCAAGAAGATGACGATAATGAAGAATCATCTGAGGGGGGTGAGAAAGATGAAATAAAAGAAGATAATAATGAAATTGAGGAAATACCTCAAAATCCACAAATAAATAATAATATTAATAAAAAATTAATTATACATAGGAGATTAGGGCATTTGAATGCCAGATATTTACAAAAACTTAAAAATTTGGCAGTAGGCATTCCAGATAATATAAACTTTAGGGATGAGGATTTCTTAAATTGCCAAATATGTTGCATTGCTAATAATTCGAGATTGGGTCATAATAGTGTTAGAAATAAACCTACTCGAAAACTAGAAGTAACATCCTCAGATATCATGGGTCCATTTACTCCTTCAGTGGCAAACCAAAAATATATCCTAACGTTTATAGATCATTTCTCGAAATATACGTTCGTGATGCCCATTGTCAACAAAAGTCAGGTAACGAATGAATTTAAGAATATTATATTATCCATGAAAAATAAATTCCCAGAATACCCCATAGGGACTATTAGGTGTGATAACGCCAAAGAATATACTGATATAAAAATACTAAATTATTGCAAGGAAGCTGGCATAACGATGGATTATGTGGTACCATATTCTCCGGAATTGAATGGTGTTGCCGAAAGGCAAAATCAAACTTTGATGAGGAGAGTACGGGCCATGCTAATTGATGCCAACCTGGACATAAAGTATTGGTCTTATGCTGTGGTAACAGCGGCCTATCTAATTAATAGATCCCCCACAAAGGCAAACGAAGGGTATAAAACACCCTACGAACTATTCTATGGGATAAAACCAAACCTTAAAAATTTAAAAGTTTTTGGAGCATTGACCTACAGACATATTCCTGTAGAAGTCAGAAAGCAAAATGCCACTAAAGCCAAAGCAAAATCTAAAAATAAAATTGACCCAAAGCTAGCTCATAGAGCCGAAAAAAATATAATGATGGGTTATACAAATACGGGATATTGTCTTAAAGACCCCTACAACACAAAATCATATATTTCATGTGATGTTAAAGTGGATGAAACCCAGAACATAAAATCATTACTCATAAATAATAAACCATTAGTAATAAAATCATCAGATTACGAATACGATTTGGGAATAATTAATCCTGTAATCATGAATATAAATATAAGATACAATAAAATATATATAGAAGATAATATACCCAAAAATTATTTTGATATAGAATCAAACCCTTTTAGAGATGATTGGATCAGAGCAATAAATGACGAATTTAATTCTCTCGATGATATGAACGTGTGGGAAATAGTCGACTATGATCGCCAAAAACTAATAGATACAAGATGGATATTCACAATTAAATTTGATGAATTTGGGAACCCAAAACCCAAGGCAAGACTTGTAGCAAGAGGTTTTAGGGATAGAACCGAATATAATATTGCGGAAACCCATGGCCCCGTAGCATCAATAGGGACAATAAGATCATTGCTATCTATAATAAATAAAGAAAAATTAATTATGGTACAGTACGATGTGAAAACTGCGTACCTAAATTCACCAATCATTAAACCTATATTTGTACGAAAACCTGAAGGTGTGAATATCAACACAAATCAGGTTTTAGAATTAAAAAAATCTATATATGGATTAAAAACATCTAGTAAGTCGTGGTATGACCTGTTGGACGCAAAAATAAGGGAAATGGGCTTTATTAAAACTAAGAGCGATAGATGCTTATATACACTAATTAATAATAATGAAAAAATATATTTTCTAACCTACGTAGATGACATATTGATCGCATCGAACCTGCAGTCATCAATTACAAAAATAAATGAGGAGCTACAGAAAGATTTTACGATCACCATCATAAATAACCCAAAATTTTTTGTGGGACTAGAAATAAATAGAAATATAGAACAAAACACAATAATACTCTCCCAATACAAACACATAGAAAAAATGCTGAAAAAATTTGGAATTTCGGAGTTGAAAAATACGAACACTCCGATGGAAACGGGATTAAAATTGGATAAAATTGAAGGTGGTATAGATGACACCGAATATAGGTCAATGATAGGTGGATTGCTATACTTAGCGAGACTTACAAGACCGGATATTTTATTCCCGGTAAATTTTCTATCCCGATTCCAAAATAACTCTAACAATACATTAAAAAATTATGTAAAGAGAATTTTTAAATATATTAATAATACGAAAAATTACAATATAATATATAAATCAGAAGGGGATGGTATACAGGCCTATATTGATGCCTCGTATGCACCCCAAGTAGATGAAAACAATATAGACATAAATAATTTAGGAAAGGGAAAATCCATAACAGGATTTATGATATTTTCTTATGGGGATTTAGTAGAATGGAACTGTGCTAAACAAACTATTCACGCATCATCTAGCACGGCAGCGGAAATAATCGCAGTTTATGATGCACTAGATACTATAAAAGTCACACAAAATATGAATTATGAAATTTTAGGTGAGAAATTAAGCGTAGATATAATGGAAGATAACATCTCAACGCAAAAAATATGTTCAGGGGGTAGTCAGAAAAAATCGAGAGCCCTAATGATCAAATGCTACTCAATTTTAGAGGCATTTGAAGAAAAAATAATATTCTTTAGAACTGTAAGCTCCGAAAATCAGTTAGCAGACATTTTGACAAAATCACTAGATCGATCAAAATTCGAAAATATTGTTGTCAAAATATTAAACGAAACGAATATTTACACATAATATAATATAAAAATAATTCGTTTATTCCAAAGTCATAATATATTTCAGAATTCATCATCATAATATAAAAGTCGTCCCAAGTCCAAAATATAGGTCGTAACATGAAAATAAGTGCTTAAATATAACCTTCAATTTAATGCAAAATTAGTACTCAACAATACCATTTACCGGAAAATACTTGCAATAGATAAATGCTTCGAATCTCGAAAATATTAACAAAGAAAAAAGCAAGAAAATCAAGCAAGTAGAAACCCTACATTTCGAATAATAAAAATTCTGTACATTTTTCAACAACCGTGAGAGAAATACACGTAATATTCCCACACGAAGTAATGAAAGGCAATTCTACGACAATAAATACAATAGAGATTAAACCCATTACATGACCGCAAATTAAGATAAATCGAAAACGTTCCTCTATCATATAAAATGTTGTAAGCGCCAGTTCAAACACAATGATGTACTCGAAAGATAAAGAAGCGATGCGATGAATATTATTCTATAATCTTGTCATGTCATGTACAACAGATAATACCTGTAAAACGTAACGTTTCTGATAACCGATCGTGTGCCTCATAAACCTTTGTCAATTTATTTAATCGTGATTATTTTTTTTCCTTTCTTCAATTCTTATATAGACGTAAATGTTCGAGAATATTTTCAGAGCACACTTCCGAATATATTTTATATTAGTCATCAATATATACGAAAAAACTTTTTGCATGTTACCATTTTTATTTTTTTTTATATATACATTTTTATAATTATTAATATTTTTTATTCGATGCCATATATTATTCAGCATCACATATTAACCTACTATTGCATGTATTTTACTATTTATTTATTTATTTATTTTGAATTATTATTCTCGAAGCACAGCAAACCAAAATTTTTTTTAGAAACATAGAGTTACCATAATATTTAAATTAATACGATGTCAACATTTTTTTAGAAAATATTTTATTACGTATATGTCATTTTTAATATTAACATTTTTATATAAACAATAATAATTTTACTTTCAGCATCGAACATGATGAAGAACTCATTCGATAAAATTTCAGGGGGGTGTTGTAACGGAAATCCCACCTTCACTCATTCTTCATCATCATCATCACGATCACTATATATATATGTCATACGTACACTCTCACCACGAAGTGCTTTCCCCTACTACTTTCGATCGTACATTGCTGTTGCTTCGCCATTTCGTATTCTGTTAATAATGTATTTTTCATTCGTGCAATAAACCTCAATATTACCACAAGTCTCAAGTTCTTTCGATCCTCGTTCTGTACGCCTCACATCAGATTGTAATTGCGGGTTGGTTACTGTTTCTGCGTAAGTGCGGTAGAGTTTGCTAGGTTTCATTTCACATTTTTAATTATTCATCTTTACTTAACATGTTATTTGGATATTATGTTCGAACGTTTCATCCAAAAGTTTGTCTGCGCCTTTCATCAATATGTTTTTTAGAAACATTTGAGATTCGCTTTCTGAGTGCTGTTTTATTTTTCTCCTCATAAAAGCCAGCGAATTTGTTCTCTATCACTTCCATCAGTCATGATTCCGAGGTCTATCCGCTCAGGACTCAAGCAGTTGAAAAATTTATGATTCAACCACAAGTTATTTGTCTTCATTCTTCATTGATTTTTATCATTCAGGTTTGTAATTATTTATAAAAAATATTATCGCTGTATCTACAAGCAACAATAAGTTATATGTAGGGCGTAGGCTGTTACATTTTAAATTTAACCATATATGTAGGTACTGAAATGATTTGGGCAAGAATAAACAAATTTAATTGACTGGTTTGAATCTTAAATGAAATCACTTGACTTCTCTTTTTTGGGGTAAAAATTATAAAAAGTTCGAATCTTTTTTAAATCCTTTTATTTAACTTCGTTTGGGAACAGAATTTATAATTTATAATGATAACTGGACTGCTTGCACTGTGCTTAGAGACTATGTTTGTGGTTTAACGTCCATGGGACAGTATAATAGGTGTTATGTAATTCCCATCTTGTGAATGGGAAGCAATTGTTAAGGCAACTCCCTCAGCCCAGTATCTTCATGGTGCTTCTATAGATGCGCTATTCTAGACATCCTGTGCATCACTTCAGTGCACAGGAGCTTGTGGTTAGATCTGTGATATTGGGGGTAGTATCTGCAAAAATGACCTTCGGAGATCAGCTTCCATGTTTAACCTGAAAGAGAACTTGCTCTCTCGAGCAAAAACATATAAATAAGTACAAAAATTTGACTTTAATAAAAATTAAAGATACCAATAGATCCACTCTACCCAAAGCTATAATTTGAAAGATAACCATATTTGAAATTTATATTTTTATGAAAAATAAATTTTTCTGTTCCATACTCTTTCATGAACTGCTGCACAGTTTGATGTCAAGACTGTGGTTGACTGTAGGGGAGTGACTCTGTAAAGAAAGAATGGGATATTAGTGAATTATCAACAAACACGTATAGTTGGCATTTATTTGGATCAAAGGTACCCAGATAAGTTTTTCTAAGTAGGCAATAACTTGTACAATCTAACAAGTCTTTTGTCAACTCTGTTGCTATGGACTGTAATTTCTGGGGCAGTGGTTCATTCCACTCATATCCTTCTCTTCAGAGCTGTTTGATAAAAGTTATAGGTGAAACAAAAGCAGGTACAAACCATCCATATGGATCAAAAAATTGAGATACAGCTCTCAAAAAGGTTCTTTTTGACCAATTGAAGGTTTGAAAATTTGATGGATATGGAAAACTAAACATCCTTCTCCATATCCCAGACAAGATTCATGACTTTGACTTGAGGTTTTGTTAAAGAAAGCAGTGTCAAAATCTTGCCTCAGTGGGACACAATTAGTACCCCATTGAGAAAGTTCCATTGAAGTATCTTCGATTATTTTGATGGAACATTTGTACAAATCTTTTTCAGATTCTTATGTGTGCAACGATGTTACAAGGTTATCCACAAGCAAATTTGTGGTAAAATTGTTGATCTAGTTGTTGAAAATTATGTAACAGAATTGCTGCTGATAGAAATGGCGCTTTTACTATTTCAAAAGATACACAACAGAATCTAAAGATAATCAAATTATCCCTATTAAGTGGCTTTTATGGGTCTTTAACCCATAAAAACTGGGTTACATCTTTTATTATCTGGGTATAGCTCAATTTAATGAAATTCTTTTTTGATGTATGCAATGACAGCAAATTTTTCTTTAGGAAAGTCAAAAGTATCATAAGTAAATCTGGCAAAAGATTTGCTCCCTTAAACATATGAAAGTATCAATATTACCAGTGTCAAAAAAGCCAAAAATTTTGATAGTATTGTTCAACTTTGGCAAGTGAGCATACATTTCTAGAAACTAAGTATATAGAGCTATTTTTACTATTAGTATAAAATGCAAAAGAACTCACTGTTCATTGGCAAAGTTTCTTGTTACTCTTTAGTCAGTTGAACTAATTGTGATCTGGGCGAATCAGTTCTTGTTTTTTCCTATAGAATAAAATTAATTTTAGTTGACAAATTTTTTAATTTATCAACACTTTCTAAGGTATCATTTGATGCCTTACTTGCAGCTTCTTTCTTATCTCAATGGTTTGCATATCAACGATCACGGTATCCTTTGGATAGGGGATATTTGGCAGTTGGACGTAGATTGCTATAATAATTTTCTGCCATGCACTGAAACCATTTGCAGTGTTTTGGCAGGATGTTTGAGCAAGTTTCCTCAACATGGTAAACTCTGCAGCATTTGTAGTCTAAACTGGCTATAAACTTTTCACCTTTGTTCGAGAGTGTTGTATTTCTTATTCCAGCATAAGAAGGAATAATACAATTCAAAACAGAAAATGCATGGCTTCTCTGGTTGGAAAAACACCCACACACACACACACACACACATATATATATATATATATATATATACACAGTAATACGCAGAACACCCAGTTTTGTTCTTGTGTTTTCTTTCGCCGTTATCTGGTGATTAATTCGTTTTAGGTGAAATCTGATGGTGGAAATGAATTTATCGTTAAAAAGTAGGAGTTCCCTGTTAAAAAATTTTTTCCGCCATCATTAGTTTTTGAAATAAATGACAAATTAAAAAACGGAAAATTTCTCATTAATTTGTAGTTGTTTTATGGGCGATTTGCGAAAAACTAACCGCGATAAAAAAATTAACTTTGTTAGAGAACTCAGCAAATTTTCTCCTCTTTTCAATGGTGTAAACCTCAGGTTGGTAGCTTAAATAGTACTTGAGAAATAGTGAAGTGAGAGAAGAGCAGTTGTTTTCAAAATTAAAATGTTGTTAATGTTGCAAAAAACGTGAATAAATGTACAAAGAGTGGGATTGAATTTTATAACATAGATTCCGACGAATGCAACATAAATAACATGGTTATTTAAATGCAACCTCAGCATTGTAAGACTCAGTATATTGGTTAAAATATATTTTAATTGTTTTTGTTTCAGGAAGATAGTGATTACTCAAACAGAAATTAGTTTGAACAAATATAATGTACTTTGTTTGAAACCTACTGAGTCATAGGAGAAAACTTATTGCTAAAATCTATCTGAATTTATAGATAATTCAGAAATTTTCATTTCATTTTAGAACAGAATTTCGTTCAAGTTTTTCAACCGAATCTCTAAACGAGAGGATTAAATCAGATTGTGATTTGACCTTTCATAAAGGGTTACAATCAACGTAAACTTTTTAGATTTGAATAATAAATTGTCAGTTTTCCATGGAAAATATTCAAAAATTTTATATTTAAAAATTATTGGTGTCAACTTAGTAAATGAAATACTTTTCTATAGGGAAAATATTTGAGAATATTTTTAAATTTTTTGTGGGTTTCATCTGATGAAAAATTGAGCATGGCCCTTAGGTGACGAGACAAAAAAATGAAAATAAATTTTTAGTAAGGTCCGAAATTCGGTAGTTAGTTTAAATCTTACATAAAGATTCAGAATGATAAAACTAATTTGTTTTTAATCAGTTTTAGGATCATGTCAATTAAAAAATTGTCCATGATCCTTATGTACAAATTCGTTGATAATATGAATCCAAATTATTCAAAACAGTTCGTATTTTCAGAATAAATAATTTACTGAATTTTTAAATGATAAAAATTTGAAAAATTCTTTGTTTTATGATTTCCGAGAAATAATTTAGTAGAATCATAAATTAAATCTTATTGAAATTTAAAATTTATGGAGATTGAAACGGATAAAATTATCTTTTCTTGGTTATGTGAATAAGAAATTTTAGCATGACCCTTAGCCTTATTAGCCAGTTTTGATTATTATAGTGTAAACATGTGATGAAATATATTGTTTCACTTATATATATCAGACTATTGAACTTAGTCATATCATCCTATACAGGATAGGGGACAGTTTAATTGTTTTTAATATAAGGTAAAAATTTCTTAAATTTCTACCATGTATTTTATTGTTTATCTAATTCGTACATTTAATGATGAATTAAATTAGGTAATAAAATTAAAATTCAGTTTTACTATTACAGTAAATGGAATTTCGTTGGAAGATCAATGTTGATCAGTTGTATTTTGAATTTTCGAAAATACCCAGTACACTGATCAAAGCATCTCTAGTTTTACACTGATCACTGTAAATTACGGACACGTTTTCCTAAAGGAAAAATAGTTTGCTGTAAAAAAAATTTACAAAGTGAACCAAAAGAATGTTTGTTTGTCCTTAAAATCATGATGTTAGAGTTTTGACACAATTGAAATCACCAAAATATAAGTTGAAGATAGTCACTTCTATACTTGTATTACAGTATGCATATGGCATTGACAAGCCATCAAACCTCTGATCGATATTGTGAAACCAGTGGTGAAGTTAGAGTTGCAATACATATGTGCGTACAAGGGTGCTGTGCTCATGCGCAGCCACTTAGACGTGACAATGTTTTGTAAGGAAAATATCTCATTATTTGTGTGAATGTTCCATCTATACATATATTCCTTGATGTGTATGTATTGGTTGGGTTTTTTATTTGTTTTCCACTCAAGAACGTGTATATGAGGATGTGAAAGTCATGTCCCTATACACTAATTAGAAATAGTTTCTATATGGTTTCGTACACGTTTGGGTAGAAATACCAGCATTTTTGTTTTGCACTCGAATATCCAAATAAAGCAAGTATATTAATATTCAGCCCTGGCGTATTTTGTGTTACACAACAGAGTTTGAGTGTTAGATGTTGACTAAAAGGAAGTCTTTATTCGTTTTTTGTTTTTTCTTTCCTTCTAACTTTTGTTGTAATTTGTCAAATCAAAAGGAGAGAGAAATGTATATTCTCTCTTTTTAGAGAGGGTGTTTTTGATATCTATTCATGTAACGTCAAGTGGTGTTGACCCTCAGTTACAGAATACCTCCGTTCTTATTGTCATTCCATATTGTTTATCGTCAGTTTCATTATTTTTTGTCGCAAAACTACAAATTTTTGTCACTATGCTGTGATATCGAGATATAGAATCCCTTGGCAAGAGTTTAGGTAAATCAAATTCACCGGAAACTTGATTTTCCTCTTGTTTTGTCCTTTGTCTGTACATATATTAATGGACCAGTAGAGAATGATAATTTCTAGTTAGACCGGCGCTAAATAGGCAACAACTGCGTACCTTTGGACGACTCTTCGCTATGTTTACGTACGCTATCCTTGTGAATTTAATGGATTACTTTATCAAATGTATTTTAAATTGGTGAACTCGAGCGAAACATCGAAAATACGTAGAAGGTATTACAGGGTTGCTCATTTTTTGTGGTATGTCCTGACATTCAAAAGTATGTTGGACTTACGGAGATTTGCTGGTCCAGTACTATACCTATAATCGAAGGTTTTGACTAATCATTATTCTTTCATTTTTTTAACTTTCTCTCCTCTTTCTTTCCTTTTTTGTTTTTCATTTTCCTTCCTCATTATTGGTTATTTTTTCGCCCCCGTTGCACGTTTTCTTCATAACAGTACGACTCAACTCACATTTCCACTGCCTAGTTACTTTTCTGATTATTGTTCTCAAGTTTCATTAAGTTTTGCTCCGGTTTCCACTAGAAATTTTCCTTCTATGAGATTTGAATGTTAGCAATATTTTTAACAATAGTGTACGTTATTTGGTCACGAGAATGTTCCTTAACCCTTTTTCTACAGTAGGAGTCTAAAAAACTTCCGTCCACTGACGAATAATTTTTTCCTTTCTAATTAATTGGCCCCCTTAAATTTATAGCACATATATGTGCCTTTGGCCTATAGATGCAAACTGTGATGGTATGTAATATATCGCCTTTGTGGCAGTGAAAGGGTATCAGAAAAACACGTTATGATGATTTGCAGAGTGTTTCATGAGTCTTTCTTCAAATATGAAATATGATTGGATAATTGAATAGTATAGTCTATTTTCATTTCGCTGTAGTTTCTTCTGAATTTAAAATACGTCATAAATTGTTTGTAGGTATGTCAATCGTACTCTGTTGTATACCCATGTTTCAAGTTTGAGGAACTACTCTAGAAACACCCTGTACGAGTCATAGTTTTAATAGAATCTAATTTCTGCTGACGAATTTTTCTCTTTTCTTTTGAGTGATTACCGTAGTTTTGGTGTCGAAGTATATTTACCTCAACTAATGTCTTAAAATGGATGAAAGTAGTAAACCAAATTTTAAAGTTTATCTATTTGAAGAGGAAGTAATTTAGGAGTTGAAAAAACAAGTCCAAATGTATATGGTGCTCTCATTTTTGAAATTTTCTCGATTGTATAATTTTTCTTCTATATCATCATCGTTCTAAAGTGTAGGAACATTTTTTCCAGGTTCATTTTCAATCATTTTTTTCGTCGGAAGTTTTTTTATATTTGTGATCCTTTTCCTTTCACTTCATGAAAATAAATTGTTATCTTTGGACCAGAAGTCACACTATTGCACATTGGGGATTAAAATATTTGTTTTTAATTTTTGTATTTTGCTAAAAATGAGATCGCGAGAATTAAAAATTGGCTTTTCAAATTTCCTGCTGAACTAAATTCATGTAAAATTCGAGATTAAATGTACAGCGGAGAGTGAGATTTTTTTTCTCGAAAGGTACCACTTCGCTTAAGGTTGTAAATATTATTCAATATTTATGTGGTATTTGTTTTACGTGAACCGTATTTTCATGATATGAAATATAATTATTTTTATATCTTGCCTTAAATTTGAGTTATCTATATTAAGGTATCTATGTAATACTGTCTCATCGTTATCTGATAATTTCCTGTCATATTGTGGAAACTTGAAATTTTTTATAAGTCCCTACTTGGTTTTTTAGAAAGAGCAGCGTGTGGAAGATAGTTTTTTTTTTTTTTTGTTAATGACAATTATACTTATTTTTTATTTTTTATTTTAAGTGTTGATTGTTACCTACCATTTTAGAATGGTTGAGAAAAAACAACTGCTTAAAAAAATTTTAATTTATAAAACTATCCCATGGTCCTAAACAGCCAGTATTTACTGACGTCTTCGTGAATATTCCGTTTCCATGAAGTAATCTGTACCATTTGAACAATCTGAACGCTGGAAGTCCTATGAAACACAGTGCCCGAGACAAAGCTGCTCCCTCTTTTCTCCCTTCAAGGCTGACACTGTGGCTTTTGTGTCTTATTAAATTAATTTTAAGTTCAATTCTATTTAAAATGAAACTATATTTTATGCTACCATTAAATAGAACGATAAACAAAGAGATGCGCATGTAAACATTAAGGAAGAAATTTGCCGAAGTTCTGGATTAAATTTTGCTAGTGTGACAGCGCTGAAAACCTATTTTTTTACATTCAAGAATGAGTTTACTTTTCCATCTTTAAATTTATTTTGTATCCAGTGGAACCTTTGGAGCCTATCCAGTCAATATTTTTGCGTACGGTTCATGAAATGAGCCGATAAGAGAGAAATATCTGAGAGCTATTCATTCACTGAGAATTACTTTCTTGACTAATATACGCCTTCTATTTTTCTGCTTGGCTGTTTATTTCAGTTTCTTTTTTAGGGTAATATAAGATGGAGGCATGGAGTTTTCCAAAAGATGAACACCTGCTATATAACACAAGCTATTTAGATTATTATTGTATTTGTAGACATCACAAAAATTGAATACAAAAAGAAAAAATTTGCGCTATTATGGGCTAACGTTATTTTTTCCGAAAGCCTTCGCCATGTGAAGAAAATGAAAGAAAATAAAAACCCTTTCGTTGTAATTTTATTTCGTACATTCTATCATTTCCCTCGCAAAGATTCTAGCAGGTTTCTGTTTTCTTGATTTATTCCTCTTTGTTTCAACGTGTAAGTGATTCCAAAACAAATAAGGTCTATTTATATTTTTGAAGACTGAGCTCTGAAAAACTCGGACTATTTCTCTAGTGTAATATCTGAAATACTTCACACGACACCCTGGATATTTCGAATGAAAGTCGTTTTTTTTGTTTTACGTCATTGAACATTAAGTTACTAGAATGTAAGTACAGAGCCTAACTGTAGTTATCTTTTTTAAGAAGAGTAAGCTTCTCCCTCCACTATTATTTTAGATTCGTCTCGAGACTTTTGCATGATGTTGGAATAATTTTACATTGAACTTCTTTTTAGTTTGGCCTCTTAGTAAAAGTCCAAATGACACATTTATATTATCTGAAATGAGAAAATTGCTTGAAAGAAATCGCTACTATATGAATAATTTTAGCTTACCTACTTAAAAAGTGTTTTATCTTTGAGTTTGATAAAAAATCAAGTTTAACCTTGTTTTCTTTTCTGTTAGTTTTGAATAAACCATTCGTAATATGCACTTGTTATTGGCTCACATAAAGATGACCATCTCTACTGACATGCTATGGGCTGCAAATTTATCGTCAAAATTAAGCTTGGAGAAAAAAACTAAATGAATAATTAGGATGAATGCTATCGGTTGGAACTATAAAATAAAATAGTTGAGTCGCAAAAATTGATTTAATTTTTAAATAGAGTAATACCAGCTGAACTGCATAATTCTTTAATCCTGTGTTTTTCAATAGATTTTTGAAAAAAATCTACTCATTAAAATTGCCTGAATATTCGGACCATTGATGGGAGTTGGTACGTTTTTCGTTTCTTGATCTTCTGAGCATTTTGACGTTATTTTTGAGAATATATTTTTGAAGTAGATTTAAAAAAAAATCTACTTATTAAAATTACCTAAGTATTCGGACCCTGGGAGGGAGTGGGTACGTCTTTCGTTTCATGATCTTCTGAGCATTTTGGCACTATTTTTGAAAATTCATTTTTTTTGTGCTCCCTTTTGGGTTGAGTCTATTTCCAGGCGTAATATTGATCAGATAGTTTAGAAATTTGAAACATATTTGAATTCACTCAATGAAGAACCATATTGTTTTTGGTCCGAATCAGGCGTGTAGTTCGTCTGCTAGATCAGTTTATATGCATTTTGTATTGAACAGCATACAGGTCGCAATTTTCAATATTGGCTTGAAATTTGATATATATACGTGTTTTAGGTCAAGGACAGTACCTACAAATTTTGGTGCGGATAGGCTTTATGGTACGTTTGATAGGAGCGATTTTTTTGCAGTTTTCGTAGATTAATGGTTTTAAAAGGAGTAATTTTCAAACTATAGTCACTAAGTTCTTTACAGGTATTAATTTGAAGTATATCTAACATGATTTCAAATTTGGTTCCTATGGCTCATTCCCTGGGGCTGTTGGAGGTGCTAATTTTTCATTTTATCTCAATAAAAGTTGCAATTTCCTTTCAATAACTACGAAATTTGGTACAAATAGTACCTCCCATACAAGGATCAGACCTACCAATTTTTGTTTTGATTTGTCAATTTATTCCCAACTTATTAACTATTCAGTGTTATTTTCTCTAATTTATTCTTCTGATAATGGTCCTGAAAAATTCATTTTCTAGCCTTCATCGAAAAAACTATTAGTTTTAACCTAGAACCAACACAATCTCAAAAAAAAACTATTTTCGCTCACTATATACTAGAGTTAAACATGGACGCTAAAATCTCCACTGCTATTTTCATAACCAGAATGTAGACAACTGCATTATACTTCATTTTGCAATGAGGTATATTCTTTACTCATATATGTGTTGTGTGGGGACTATAGATCTCGTACACATGCCATTCCTTATCGGCGTATTATATTCAACAATATATAAAATACATTGTTTGTTCGTATGCTCTTACTTGCACACACAGGCAAGTAAGATGCAAAGTTCGGCTGATGACAAAACGATAGATAAAGATCTTGGTAATGTCTCGGACTGGTACACAAACTCATTATGTCATTTCTTATCAGTTGCTTCAGCAATGAATAAGAAATGACGTGAATTCTACTACACACCTACATATGTATATGTACATAAGTGTGTCTGTGTGTGTGTGCCAAAACCAGTATATAAACTCTCAGAACCGGCTCTAAAATCGCCAGTGTTCGGTCTGATTCTGGCTTACCCGTACTTATGTACAAAGTGGCTGAACACGCTTAAATTCTGTTGAATTTCCTTCTGGTGAGAATATCTCTTACGACAAGGTATTCCACATGTTTTTTTTTTAAGCTTTTATATATATATATATAATTCACAATTCTCACTGCAGGTAAGAAAACCATCGAATTATTTCCTAAAACTGTGCTTATTAGAAGTTGAATAATTTTTCATTTCATAAAAAAATAATAATTTTTGACACATTCATAAAATATTTTGAAAACATGATACTTCATCAGTATATTTTATCGTAATAATTGTATTAAATTTGTGGAATGTTGGTAATTTTTTCACAAATCAGTCATAAAAAAACTACAAATTAATGAGAAATTTACCATTTTTAAATTTGTCACTCATTTCGAAAACTAATGATGGCAGTAATAAATTTTCAGTTATGATTTATTTATTTTTTAACAATAAATTCATTTCCATCATCAGATTTCACCTTAAAGGAATTAATCCTGAAATAATGGCCGGAGAAAATACAAGAACAAAATTGGGTGCTTTGCGTATCTAATATATAAAGACAAAATGCCATTCTCTGTCCTGAATTTTCTCTTAATATACTGAACAAAATTTTTCAAAACTCATACCACATATGAATAATATCCTACAGGTGGTTTATAGATCTCAAAAAGTAAAGTCTGTTTAGCCAAACTGCTGAAATTAAGGTTTAAAGTTGTCTTGTGTAAGTGTCTACATGTGAGAGCGTGTGTGAAAGTAATCTTAACATTAGTGTCTGTGTGTGAATGATATTGAAAATTATTTATCAAATGAATAACCCAACAAGAGGCGCAGCTATACATCCGCCAACTGGTGACTTTGTTTGTGTTAATGTCAGCAGTTTCATTCCAGACATTCATTTTTTTTCCTATTGAGAGAAATAAGATGAAAAAACTCTAGCACAGCAAGCCTCCCTAGAAAATGTAGGTTTTTGAGAGAAAGAATTATGAATTTTAATGGTTACATTAATTGTCTGTAAGTTTATATATGTTAATGATATGTTATGATTGTATTAAATGTGTTGATTTTTGATAAAATATTAGGCAATGTGAAATATAACAGCATTTTTTTTTGAAAAAATGAAAAATAAATTAAGATGATGAAGTGTGGTACACTTCATATAATTTAAAATAAAACCAATGAAATATAATAAAGTTATGAAATAAAAAAAAAACAAAAGAAACGTGAAAACATGAGCATGTGGTTAGTTTTTGTTAAAAAGGAAAGTTCATTCAAATTATAAAAAAGAGGGAAAAAAAGCTGTATCAGAAGTACCTTAAGGTCAATCCGCACCAAAATTGGTAGCATGCTAAAATAAAAATTTTAACGAATATTTATTTCAAATTTTGTACATATGGTTTCAAAATTCTGCATTTTATAAGCAATATAAAAACAAAAATAGTGGTACTGGAAGTACCCCAGCCAATTGCCACCAAAACTGAAAGCGTACTACAACAAATCAAAATAAATATTTATTGCAAATTTTGTGGCTATTTTGAAAAATTGAGCATTTTATAGCCAAAATAAAAACAAAAATTGTGGTATGCTAATCCATACTAAAATCAGTAGGTCAGGTCCTTTGCTCAATAAAAATGTTTGTACCAAATTTTGTGATTATGGGATAAAAATTGTAACCTGTACCATGAAAACAAAAAATTGATATATATATGTGAATTTGAGTTATTGGTGCCAAAATTTTCCTGATGTCATGAAACAAAAAACTTACTCACCCCCAACCCTGGGGCTAATATCTCACTAAGCGTAATAATTGGAATTTCTATAAAATCCGACTTGAAAATATTTGTTTTGAATTTCGAAATTACACAGTTTGAAACTATTAAAAATAAAAATTCAGTTAAAGGAGATACTATCCTGTCAATCTACATGAAAACTGGTAGAATTTTACAATCAATTATAATAAATATTTGTTCAAAATTAAGCATTTTATAGCCAGACTAAAAACAAAAAGAAATGTCTTTACTGGAAGTACTATCAAGTCAATCCGCACCAAAACGGATAGTATGCTAGAATAAATTATAATGCATATTTGTTTCAAATTTTGGACATATTGTTCCAAATTTCCGTATTTTATGACCAATACAAAAACAAAAATAGTGGTACCGGAAGTACCAACTGGTCGATGCATACCAAAATTCGCATGATGCTCCAATAAAATATAAATATTTGTTTCAAATTTTGTACATTTATTCCAAAATTGCGCATTTTGTGACAAATATAAAAAAAATAAGTGGTACTGGAAGTATCATCCAGCCAATCCACGCCAAAATTGGCAGCATACTACAATAAATAATAATAAATAATTGTTCAAAATTTTGGGACTATTGATGCCAAATTGAGCATTTTATAGCCAAAATAAAAACAAAAATAGCCATACTGGAAGTACTGTATGACCAATCCGCACCAAAATTTTTGTCAGGTTATAATAAATCATAACGAATATTTGTTTCAAATTTCATAGCTGTTGGTCAAAAATTTGAAATTTTGTATACAAAACAAAAACGAAAATAGCTTTATAGGAATTTCTGTATAACCGATTCACACCAAAATTTATAATAAGTTATAATATATCATAATTAAAAATTTTATAACCAAAACAAAAGCAAAAAATTCCATACCAGAAGATTTGGGAATAAAAATATTATAAAGGAAAACTTGAAAATTTTAAGTTCAGAATTTTAACCATTTCAGCTGGGAATTTTTGATTTTCTCCCTCCCAAAAAATGCCTTCAGTATATCACTGTTGTCTGTTATTATTTTTATTGAATGACAATAGTGATCCATGGCCTTAAAATTTTGTAATCATTAGATGAAATGTTTTAGTATATACGCCCAATTATGTCATATGACGAAAACTATTAAATATAGGTGCTTCAATTAACCTCTGCCTTTAGTCTTTTTTCAAGCTTATTTCCACATTTTAAAACCAATAAGTATAATCAATTCATAAAAATTATCACTATTGACAGTAAAGTATACATCCGCAAATATATTTGTAAGGGCATATCTTTTGAAGAAATAATACAGTTAAAAAACTGAAATTTTCTTGAATTACAGAATGGTTTCTTACTCAATCAAGAAAACTTAAAAAATAAGTCAGATATTTGGTGATATATTGTGGTATTATTGTCTAACCCTTCTGTTAGATGGGTACTTCAGCTTGTTAGTATATATAGGTATAGGTACATTATTACGCGCAAGCGAGGGTGTGTGTCTTTATATAATATATATACAAAGTGTTTTCTACATATTTGGCTACTTATCAGACATTGTATGCAACATGCGTAGTATGTATATGATTTTAGTCATCTAGGATTTGTAACTTAAGTGGGGGTGAGGGACATAGCTCCTTCCTCCTACCCTAGTTATATAGCAATAGGTAGAATGCCTCGTTTTGTTCCTATATTTTCTCTTGTCGCTATCAAGTGATTAATTTTTTTTTAGATGAAATCTGATGGTGGAAATGAATTTGTCGTGAAAAACTAGGTAGGGTAATCACTAAAAAAATTTTTTCTGCCATCATTAATTTTTGAAATAAATGACAAATAAAAAATTGCAAATTTCTCATTAATTTGTAGTTTTTTTATGGTCAATTTTTGAAAAACTAATGTTGATAAAAAAATTAATTTTGTTAGAGAACTGGAGTAAATTTTCTCCTCTTTTTATACGCTTTTATTCTACTCACTCAATTTGTTGAAGTACACCGGATGACCAACGTCAGCGCTGCTTTCACGTGTTGCGACACACGCACACATACACACATATCCACATATCCGTTTTTATCAGTTGTTTTTTTCAATTTTTGTTTCTTTCTGTATCAGAAAAAAAAGTGAGAAATTTTATTTTCTCTTTCGCCGTTATTTCTTCTTCAAATTATAAAAGTATTTTTTTAAAACTCGTTTTTAACCTAACTTATTATTTGTACCAACCCCAGCTTTGTAACTGAAATAGTAGCTGAGGAGGAATCGTGAAGTGAGAGAATAGAAATTTTTTTCAAAATCAAAATGTTGTGAATGTTGGAAAAAACACTAATAAATGTTCAAAACGTGGGATTAAATTTTATAATATAGATGTTGATGATGGAGGTGATTTTTAAACCAAGAAAATCTACTTTATCTTGTAAAGCTTGCTCAGTAAGAATTTTTTTATTATATTTTCTTCATTATAAAATACGTTCGAAACATTCAGGGCAAAGAATAATGAGAAGCTAGCTTTATAAAATGTCCCATAAGAGGAAAAAAATAATTTTTTCTTTTTTTAGAGAATGATCGAGATGAAGGCGTAACAAATTTTCAGTTTTGATGTAATGTGCACATATGACATGAAATTAGTCATCTGACTTCCAAATAAATGTGCGAAGAATTAATTCCCAATATCAGTGGAAAAATGATCTTCAACACTTTGTGAAATTTTTTTTTGAAATTTTTAAGATTTAGTTTTTTTGATAAAATTAAAAAAAAAAAAAGTTTCTTCAATCTACAGTTGAGTTTTGGAATTTTGAAGTCATTGCATACCGAATTAGCTCATCATTATTCCGGATGCCCATCATATTTTTAATGGATGGCCTATAAATTTCTTATGTCTTGGGACGTGATGTGGTCATTTCAGGGTGTGATAAATTAGTTCGGACTCAAATCTCTCGGTTCGTTGTGTTAGGGGCCAACTGTACCGTTCTTATATCAATTGCTCAAATTCGATAAAATTAAAATTTTCTAATTGCAATGAAAAAAATTTTTTTCTCAGGTATGAGGAAGATTTTTTTGATTTACTTCTTTATTTGAAGTTGACAATGTTTCTTCGTTTTTTTAGTTTTTAAAACTTTTTTTTTCAGCTTGAAAGAGGAAAAGTAAAAATGTCAAACTCATGAATTCCACTTCTGATTGTGGATTTGGCTACACTAAATTAGTAATCGACTTCTTTTGACAAGAAAATATATAAAAGAAGTCACTCGTCAATCAGATCATTATGACGCATTTACTTCAACAAAAAAAAAAAGAAGAAAGAAGCAACCGAAACAAAGTGCACATTAACAATAGAGAAAAGAATCTCCCATCGGATGCTAATATTTTGAAATTAATGCAATAAAAAGTCTCTGGAGAGCAATGTTGCACTACCAATGACTCGTTGCAAATACAGTAGAATATCTCGTCTGTTATTGTTTATTTTTCCTGAATGCGAACAGGAAAACAAGTTGAAACAAATAAAAGTTTTACTTTTTTTTTTTTGCCTCGAAAATTCTAACTTTTTCTCTCGTTCCAATTTCTTTGTGAAAACCACTAAGTAACATTGAATTCGATTCTAGAATGTCATTCCACTGTGCAGCAACAAATGTAGCCAACAATAAGAAGAAACTAGACGGCATTCTGGGATCGAAATGATATGAAAAAGAATTAAAGTGATTAGCAATTTATTTAATCAATTCTGCGAGGTTGAACTGGTGTTCCGATTCCGAAAGTAGTAGATACCCATCAAATGTTATAAAACGTGTTGGAAACTATTTTGTTTGTATTACGTTACCAGAAAATCTTCAAAAACTGAATTTTTCAGTTTGACTTCTGATGGTTCTGTTTTTTCTGCGATTCAATATTTTTAATTAAACAAGCAGATGCACTGCGCATCTTCAAAGTTCGTAGATTTATGATTCAGTCATGCATATTCTGTGTTGATCATAGTTTGTACAAGTCGTAGTACTGTATTGTTATTTAACGTTTTATAAATTATTAAAATAACTCAATATTTTGCCGGACTTGAAGTAATGATCAACGTTCAAAAAGTTTTTCTCACATTTGGATGTGTTTTCTTATTTGAAATAGCAAAATATATAATGAGGGTGGACAGAACATTGATTCCGTTAAATTGACATCTACCTACGTGTATTAGCGTGACCCCATCAACCGTAGGATATCTTTAAACATCTTTGCCGATTGTACACGCGTCTAGCAATGGAATATTCATTCGTCGCCATTCCTAAAATTGTCCTGAATCATTTCAGTCCCGTTGTATAAATAACGAGTATCTACACTCTATTTAACAGCGACATGAAAGAAAAGCGAATTCTCTTCATTTCGCTGGTACCTGAACACTAATCTGACAATGATTCCCTATTGTTCCCTATAATCATGATAAGCCATGTTATAAATTTGACATTAATTGGTGGTTTCTTTCAAAAGGTCGCGCATATGCGCCGAACTCCATTTAAGACTTACGCTCTTTCAAAATGTAAATATCTCTTTTGCGCATCAGTCGCGGTGTGTATTTTCCGAAAGTGTCAAATTTTGTAATGGCTACCATTCGAAAAACAATCGACCGATTTCGCTCAAATTTAATACCAAACCAGTACTTAACAGTCTCCAACTACCGTAAAAATTTCAGGACAAAATTGTGTAATTTACGGGAGTTATCGTGATGACAGCATGATGGGTTTGTAAAATTTTGAGAACCTCTGCTTCCAAAACTACTGAATGAATTTCAAAAATTTAAACACGAATGTATAGCCCATAAAAGCCTCTAACACTATCCCAAATTTCATTACCGCAGGTTAAACGCAGCGAAGGCTCCACAGACTCCCAAAAAATTCCAAAACGAGTAACAAGTGGGAATGTACCTAAATATTTTTATTTTGTTCATTAGAGTGTGAGTGACCTACATATTCGTGATCTAAGACTCGGAATCGGCGTATTTCCAAAATTTCTCTCCAATTCCCGCCGTTGCACTGAATGCAATAGTTAAGAAAATACAATTTAAAGCGAAGAATCCAAATTTCAAGGGGAATAATCAGAATTTTAATCCTAAATTTAAGTACGACACCTAGAGTAATTGAACCGATGCTTGATTGCGTTATAGATGTCGTAGACTATCTATTTTAAATGAAAACCAATTAATTTCTTCATTTTAATATCTGTCGATTTCGGATCAACGTTTTAATCATTTTAAATACACACCTCAATGACATTTTATCGGCAAAGCTAGTAATATAGGTTGGTATTATATTGAATTCTTTTTACTGCTGATAATTGCATGGTACGTTGACGGTAAAGTTTTTTTTCGTTCCTAAAATGTAATCTTACCAAGTCATGGCATACTTTCAAAATCGATCCACTTCACCCATTACAATTATCCAGCATGAATCTTAATTTTCTCCGTATTAGAATTGTTATAATCTAGGCAAAAAATGTTTAATGGCTAGTTTCTAGTTTGCCTTTGCGAATTCATCCCGGGGCACGTAATTTTTAATATCTTCATTTTGAACATTACATCATTTTAATTAGAAGTCTCTGCAATTATGTATGTTTCAATAGCATATATTTATAATTTAATTCAAACCATACTTTGTACATTTCACAAAACTTCTCAGAAAATATTTGCCTACAAGATACAACGGTGAACTGCAGCGTTTGCATTCATCTTGCATCAACAAACAGGTAGTAGCTATACACAGAACATTTCGCGCGAAAATTCAAAAAACTATACAAACGAAGACCTTGCGAAAATGTGCAAATTGCTGGTAGAATAATTGAATGAATTCTTTAAAATGTATTGTCTGTATTAGCAAAACACACAATATAAGAAGTACGTTAAAAAGATAGGTAAATATCGAAAAAATTTTCGAGCGAAAACGTGAAAAATTCTTGAGAGGGGAGAAAACAAACCATTTACATATGGTCTCGAGTACTGAGCTAAAATCGCAGAAATAAGTACCTATATTAACTTCTAGGATATTTCTTCAAACCTTATAACCAAATTTTGTTCATAGCTGAGAAATAGACAAAATTCCACTTCCACAATAACAATCATTTTGTCTTCGTACCTTTTAATCTTAACCTATATCATCTTGGTATTAAAAATTTTTTGATGTCGCATTGCTATCCCCATAAATCTGATTTCCAAACCAATAATAGTGCTGTATTAGTTTGTTCGCATGAACAGAAATGCACGAATATTAGATAGGCTAATCAAAAAGTTGTAAAGCTTCTCTGTTTCCCAGTGGAACTGGGAAGATGAAGTTAATGCAGAGTGTGAGAGAGAAGAAAACTTTTAAAATGCTGAAATTCAACTCAAGCAGAAAGTTTATTTTCAAAATTTTTGAAGATGTTCCTCACATTTCGACGTTTCTTTGTAAAGTTTCCGTTCACTCGTATCCGTTTCCCGTTACCTTCTTCCGTAGCTCTATTAACTTCTAATGTTTAAACGCAGGTTTTCAATCCAATCTTTTTTCTCACCATTTTCAAGAAGGGGCTAATTGTTGTATGTGCGTAAATAGTGAAAGACGTAAACTTTTCCCCTCAAAAGTATTAATGTAATTAGGTTTATTCTTAATTTTTTTTTGTGTCAAAAATTTGTACGGTTGTGAATTTTTGTATGATGAATAAGTACAAAATTATTTCAAACTTGTTAAATTACAATTTTTAATTTGAGAGCACGCGACCTAGACTGAAGTGAAATAAATTTTGGAACAACCTCTACTATATGAGGAAATACGAGCTCAAATTCATTTTTTGTAACTTTTAAAACCAGAGATGAAGATCTGTTGGAATGCGCACGAACAAAATTGTATGTGTGCTTTGAAGTGATTTTAGATTTTTGCAGTGTTTGGATGAAATGAAAAAAAACAAAAAAAAAAAGTACCAATTTTATACTGAATTATAAAAGGAATAATAGTCACGACTACAATGGCGTTTATTTTAAGTAAATACGTTCGGTACTTCTCAAGTTATGAGCCATTGAATTTGAACAATTTTCCATTAATTCAAGAAAATCATGCTTTGCATTTGCTAACCTCAATAAAATATCTATACCATATTTAGCCGAATGCAATAATTATATTCATGCATCAGTAGTAACTTGAGAATTACTTATCTAATTTCGAATTTTCACATTTTATTGTGTAGTACATATAGTTTCTAATAATTTTTAAGTCACTGAGTTCAAGTAAGATGTCAGTTCTTTTATTCGACCCATTTTTCAACCCTAAAAAGATCAAAATGGTGATAAATTTTGACTTACATAATTTATTGTATGGTAATAAATAAGTGGTTTGAAAATGAAATAAAATTCGAAAAAGATTTCATATTTGGAATGTAATAAGGGGTAGTCTGAATTTGTGAATTTTGATAAAACCATCTACTCTAACCTGTGCTTCTATTAAAAAGGTACTCTTTCTGAAGAAAACAAAATTGTCTCGGCCCTCATAAAATGTGGAAATGAGAATTCAAAAAACTAAAATGTTAAAAATGAACCAATTTTCTAAAATAAAAAAAACTCAATTGCTAATCTCTGGTAGTAAAAGAAACTAGCCGTGCTTGTGCAAATCATTCTATTCGCATAGAATGATAAAAACTAAAACTTTGCTACAATTTTATCCATTTTTCTTGTGCAATTAGTTTGGGCTTATCTGTTCATTTTGAGAAATTAGCTGTGTTCCACATGACCAAAAAGTGTGCCCCAAAAAATTCTTAGGGTGGCTATTCCACTAATTTTCAGGTCAAATGCGCTTTTTATTAGTGCCTAATTATAGTAAAGCCAAAATAAGAATGAAAATAATGTTACCGGAAGTACAGTACGACTGATCCTCCCTAAAATTTATAGCAAGTTATAATGGATTCAAATTTTGTAGCTTTTGGTCAAAAATTGAAAATTTTATAGCCAAAATAAAAATGAAAAAAGCCATACTGGAAGCAACTTATGGCCGATCCGCAACAATATCAAAAGGTCAGGTCCTTGGCGTAGTATTAATGTTCATTCCAAATTTTGTGACTATCGGATGAAAATAGCGATTTGTATCAACAAGTGTCTCGCGCCAGCTTTGCCAAAATGTCATTACTATGTGTTATATTATATGTTTCTATAGTTGTGTGTCATAGGGCGTTGAAAACAAAAGATTTGGGAAGTTGCTTGTGGTATAATCGGTTAAGGCATGGCTTTAGGTTCTAGATGTGCTGTGTTCCAATCCCACTCCTGTTACATTTTTTTATGAAATTTTTTGGGGGTTTATTGCTAAATTTTTGTATCACATGTACTTTGATGATAGATGTAAACATTTCATATTATGTATATAAAAAGCAAGTAAATTTTATACAAGTTGTTAAATCCATATTATGGTTCCGCCAGATTGTTGATTTCAGCATCGAATAATGAGACCATAGTGATGATGGTTTAATTTTATCTGATATTTCCTTGAAATAAACAAGAAAATATACTACGAAAACGAATTTACCTTTTTCAAATTTTTTATATATACTACCATGTATTTTTATTTTGATTCTCTTTGTAGTATAGGTTAACTGTTACATTATTAGCAGTTTCAATTAGTACAGGTGGCGTACAATACTTTAAATTACCTACTGTGGGGACGTTTCCCTCTTTTCCTCTCTCAGGGCTCGGCCCTGCGTCGACAGACGGGTTGCAGACCAAAGTCCGCGACCCATACTAATTGTGCATTGCACGTAAAACAAATTACATAGTCTGTATGCACTCATACAGACAATGTGTTTCTACGTTTACCATGAAACGATAAACTGAGGTAAGTGAGTATGTATTAATTACATGTATAAGGTACTGCCTCGCCTTAGGACTATTGCCCCAGTTAAGAAGTATGCTTAGTGTACGGTAAGGCATCTTAAACCGGCTGGCTACCAGTACAGAGAAATAATTTGATCGCCCCGCACGTACACCACTGTCTCCCTCTTAGGTTCCATGAACCCCGTGTAGGTAGCATCTACCTACACCTACATAATTTTCATCGAACTGGAACTAATTTTTTTTATTTAAACTACCTTTCTAAAATATATATATAGAAATAATATTTTATTGAAATTTCAAAACTTCAAATTCACATTCACTTTTATTCTAACAAAATGAAAATATTCATCATCTGATAAGTGATAATAAATTTGCTCATAAAGTTGCTTTTTTCTTTCAACCGTATAATTAAAATTATCTTGTAACTCATGTCCGTAGAACTTTCTACTGTCTCCGAAAGACAAACCACTAGATCAATTTTTATTAAACTGACCATCAAATTTAAACATGTTTAAAAAATAATAAGAATTTAAGAACCAAATTTTAGTCTTATTGAATGAAAATTTTAACTTGATGTTTATTATTGGAACTAATTTTAATCCCAAAAGAACCTCACGAACAATTTTCACAAAAATAAATATATATATACATATATATCCGCTTCAACTATATTCAAACCAACCAATTCACAAAATTGCAGTACTATCAAAATATGATCTTTATGTCTTAACCCCAATTTGTGGAACTTTCTCCACCTCATTGGACGAACTAATTGACCGATTTCCATGAAAATCAGTATAAATCGCATTATACGCGGATAAACCCATGTACCGAATTTTCGCCTTAGCGAAAGATAATTACGCCTTAATCATCATTGGTGGAACTTATTTTAGCCCCCTACGCCTCAACCCCTTAGCCAATGTGCACCAATCGCAATTTTACCCTAGATTATATCCAAAGATACCAAACCTCAGATCTATTGAAAGAAAATTGCAACTTTTATCCTGTTTACAAAAAATCTGGTGTCAACCACCATATTGCTATTGCCTAAATATAACTACTGGCTGTTCCAACGGGTACCGTCTATAGTGCAATCACGCTTTAAAACTTAACTCCCTTCGTATTTAAGATTCTTAATTTTTGTTTTGAATTTATAAATTATGTATTATATTTAGTCTAATCTGTCGTTCTCAATGATGAAAACTTATTTTTGAATTCACTTTCGGTACCCTATTATGATGTATTACTCCATTTAGTGTGAAAAAATACCTAGATTTCATGGACAAACGATCCATTCGAGTTTGAAGATGTTTTAAAATAAATAGTGAGAAGGGCTCAGCTAGTATAAATTTTTTCTATGGCACTCACTTTGAATGGGTAATAAACTTTTAAACTACTTTGGCTAATTTTTGGTCCTTTTCTTTTTTCTGTTTTTCCACCCAACTATATCCACCGAATTTCTAGAAACGAAAAATGAAGAGAAAAAAAATTTTAAATAAACCTATACAAGAAAATAATTAAATGGAATTGGGCAATTTTCTTTAAGGACGAAGCAAATTTTTATTGCAGAATTGTGTACAACCAAAAAAAAAATTCTTAAACGCAACGGCAATTTCGTGCAGAATTGCAATATTATTCTATTCTTGGCCGCTTATCATTTGTTTTTTTAAAACTTCATTCTTAAACCAACTCTTTCGGCTAAAAAATTAAAAAAAAAAAAAAAAATTTAACGTACTTTTTAAAATTTTAT
Source organism: Ericerus pela (assembly GCA_011428145.1). Lineage (NCBI taxonomy): Eukaryota > Metazoa > Arthropoda > Insecta > Hemiptera > Coccidae > Ericerus > Ericerus pela. The sequence goes on along the minus strand of WOFM01000139.1, from coordinate 953,372 downwards.
TTTTTTTCGTTTTCTTCCCTTTGGGAAAAAAAATAAAACAAAAAAAAAACTTGATATAGCCTCTTGTAACGTACCATTACCATACAGCATAATATGTCTACCACTCTCAAAGATGGGAAAAAGAAAAAGACTAACGCAGCAGCAGCTCCGTTTGAAAAAGTTGGTTTTCTAAAAGTAGAATATTAGTTACTAAAAAGTTATTAATAGATAATAATAAATTGACGAATGTATTAAATTCTGTAACTGTTGACCTCACCTCTTTCAAAATCGACACAAAAATAGATTTTTTGGAAGTACCTTCCGGCCGATCCGTACCAAAATCGCTAGCATGTTACAATAAATTATAGCTAATAGTTTTTGCAAATTTCGCAGTTATAAGTTCAAAATCAAGCATTTTGTAGCCAAAATAATATCAAAAATATTTCTTCCGCGCACCAGCTGGGATAAGTGTGTATTTTTCAAGTTTTGTAATGGCTTTCATTCGAAAACCGGTTGACCGATATCGCTCCAATTCAATACTAAACCAGTGCTTAATTGTCTCCAACTTCCAAAAAAATTTCAAATCTAAATATTCTAATTTACGGAAGTTATGATGATGGTAACTTGATGGGTTTTCAAAGCTTTGAGAACCACTCCCTCCAAAACTGTCGAATAAATTTCAAAATTTTTAACATGAATGTATAGCCCATAAAAGCATCTAACACCCCCGACGTTTCATTGCCACAAGTCAAACAGCGGAGGCTCCAAAGACTTCCAAAAAATTACAAAATGAGCAAAAAGTAGAAATATGTATGTATAGAATTTGAGTTATTAGTGCCAAAATTTTACTAGTTATGAAACAAAAAAAGTACCTACCCCCACCCCCAAGTCGTTCCTTGATACCAAGATTAATATGTAGATTTTCAATAAAAGACATACTTAAAAAATAAATAGCATAGTAGGTGTTGGTGATTGTGCAGTGTTATATAAGTACTAGCTGAAAAAATCAGAGAGATGCCTATGTATTAACGAAGTAGTACTTTATTTATGAATTAAACTCAAAATATAGACATAGCCAAATATATCTGTAACTATGGTCACGTGATAGCGTTATAGAAGTGGATTTTATGTATAAGATTATATACCAGAGTATATATATCAATTTGAGAATTTGGTGTCAAAATTTTCCTTGAGTTAGGAAACGAAAAACGTACCCACCCCCACCCGCAAGTTATTTTATGACATCAACATTAGTAAGTATATTTTCATAGAAAACCTACCTATAAGTGCAATATTTCATTTTTCGCTGCTGTGCACTGTTTTTTTTTTTTTTTGTACTTAACGCTGACTTGGAAATTAGGCGGCTCCTTTTATTTTTCATAAGCTTTTATTCTACTCCTTACTGCGATTTTAAAAAATACAGCGGCCAACCTTCCGCAACGAAATAATATTTATTTCGCATGAAGCTAAAGGCAAAAAAAAAAAAGATTATCTTTTAAAAATTCGTTTTTAAGGTAATTTATTTCATAGTATGTTTTTTAGAATTCTTCTGAGGGATAGGCGGCTTCGTCAGTGTTTTAGAGAGAATTAGTTCTCCGATGCTGACCCATAGCTTCGCCTCCAATATGACTGAACTTTGATATATTTACCGCTATTGAGTTACGTATTACATGTGCATGTCATAATTCTGGATGTACGAACTTTCTGTTACGTGGAATATGAAATATTCATGCGTAATTCTCGAATGACATACTTCTGTAGTTTCACTTCATCAACGTCCGTTTAATTTTTGGAATCAAAATAACTAAGTATAATTTTTATTTTCGTGGTGTTTGATGATACGTTCGTGTGTCGAATTTTGGTCGTAAAAAATAATATCTAATCCTTTCGTGTAATTTTGGCAGAAGAAAAGAAAATGCTAATTTGATGTAGGAAAGTTTACACGTAGTATGTTTATCTCTAGAAAGCTACTTTGATTTTTTTCTCTTTTTTTTTTTTTTTTTCAGTGTAAATTTCCTTTTTTTTTTTCTCTTACCTTTTCTTTCTCTGTCTCTATATCTCATTAGAGAAGTGGGATTCGGTATTTTTTTCGTTTGTATTCGTACAGTGATACTGCCTCATTTTTAACCGAGTGGAAATGGTGTTCACAATCTTGGTAACCTGGCGTTAAATATAAAATTTTGATGGTGTCAAACTTTTTAATCGCGATTCTTTATATTGTGGTGGCAGTTTAAAGAACAGGGATGCATTTGTTACTATGTTAGCGTCGTCGGTAGCCGAACAATCAACGTGCTATTGCTGGTTTATTGCCGATCATCTATTATAATTTATTTTTGTTGAAAATTCGCGGATTCTTTTACTAATTTTCTGCTCGCTAACTTTTCTGCTTTGAAACATATTAAAGTTTTTTTCCAGGTTTCGGAAGTCGAAGGGCTCGGAGTTTACGCGTGAAATTTCCAGCGTTGAAAAATAATGTTTTGGCAACGCATTGAGACTTAATTGCTATAAGGTGTTGCCGCATGTCTAATGAAATGAGTGAATTTAAGAAATTAGAGAGTTTTTTGTAAGTTCTCATAGTTAGAAGAACGGTAGTATTAAGTTATTGGTGGAAATTTGAAAAGAAAGAATAGAAAGATGTTTCAGGAAAAAAAGTCGGGCTAGTTTGTAGATAGTGATAAGGGAGTGGATTTATAGCGGTTGAGTGGAGTAAGTATCGGTAAGGTGCGGAATTGAGAAACTGGGGACAAAATGAACGCTGGGCCTGTCCCCATGAACCTTGAAATTAAATGGAGTATTACTATGTTTTAAGCACTTCATTGTATCATTTCTCGATTCTGTATTTTGAACTTGTTCGAAGAACTAGGTAATGGAGAAGATGGTTTTTGGTCGTATTTACTTAGACCGCGAGCATGATATGAGCATCGAGCTTTTGCTGAACTCTCACGCTCATCATAAAACATTTTTGATAGTAAGCGTGAACATAAGTTCACGCTCAAGTCGTGTTCGAAGCCTTAATCTGTTCTAAGTTACTACCAATATGAGTGGCAGTTTTCCCTGAAAATTCGAACAAATGAAACGATTTTATATTTTCTTGTTAATGTCCGTCAATAAAATGTAAACAAAGGATGCTGTCCTTCGCCTATATTTATCAATTAATAAGCTAGTTTGTTCTTATTGAAGAACTGAATTAGTCCCGCTTTGTTTCAAGTGTTCGGTAAATTTCCTGGCCTTCTTTTTTTTTATTGGCTTCCATTCACTAAGACTGGTTTATTAAATCCCTTGAGCTCTCTGCCAGTAGTTTGGAGTGTAGTTGATTTCATCCTCATCCGAGTATCAGATGAGTGTAGTTTTTTGGTAGCATATAGCCTAGAATTTGCTTACTCATTAATTATGGCAGGCTTATTAAATTTCGTTAATGGTTTGAATTGGAGTTTATTTGTTTCTAGTGCTATTACAGTGATTTGTATCTCTTGAAGTCAGATTTATTTACTTTGTATATTAGTAGAGTCGTAATAAAGGTACCAAAATGCTATATTTGAGGTACTCTTGAGCATTTATCATTGCATTGTTAAGAGCTTGGGTCACTCATGTAAGTACATAGTATGTTCAAAGTCCTTTTTGGCGATTCTGTTAATTTTTTTTTTCATTACAATAATTTTCTCAAATCCAATCTGATTAATTTCCTAGAAAATGTCTTCTGATTCTATGAACACACATTTGGAGTATCTTTTTTAATGCACTAATCGAATAAGTCGCCTTCGGTCAGTGAATAAGAAAAATTCCGTAATCGCTATTCGAACTAAAAAATCTAAATGAAAAAAGTACCTTTTCTGCTCATCAACGGCGGTATATATTTTCCGAAAAAGTCAAATTTTTTAATAGCTGTCATTCGAAAACCAGTTGATCGAGGATTTTATTAAAATTCAATACCAAACCCACTCATAACAGTATCTAGCTACCGTGAAAATTTCAGGTCAAAATCTTTCAATTTACGGGAGCTATCGATATGACGACATGGTGGGTATCCAAAACTTTGAGAACCTCTCCCTCCGAAACTACTTGATGAATTTCAGAAATTTTAACACAAATGTGTAGCTCATAAAAGTTTTCAATTTTGTTCCAAGTTTCGTTGCCATAGGTAAAAAATCGGAAATTCCATTGATCGCAGACTCCCAAAAATAGCCAAAATGGGTAACTAATGAAATGAATATATATATATATATATATATATATACACACGTATACATATATGTATATCGGGTGCAGAAGAATTAAAATAGCCTATATATTCTTGATCTATGAGTCAGAATCTGCTCTTTTCCTCAGGTCCCGCTATTGCAGTGAATGAAATAGTTGTATTTTCCAAGGAAAATGGGCTAAATTGTTACTGAATCAAATTTAAACGATTCAGAACATGATCAATGCTAAATCGGAAAGAGATGCTTAGAAAATGGCAACTTTATTAGTGGTTGAAAACCAAAATATCCTAATAATTTTTGTGTAAAAATTTAAAATACAAAAATTATTATTCTTATTTTAATGAACGATCAATTTATCTTGCCCTTTTCGAAACTACGAGAAAAAAACTAAGTGTACAATTATTGAGATTCGACGCAGTACATTGTTCGGAAAAATAATTTATTTAACAACTCCCTACAAATGACTTACAAAAACTTCACAATTTAAGATGTACTTTTCCTTTCCTTGATTAACGATTTCTCCATTTCTCTCGCCCATCATATCAATTTCAATAGCCTACGGCGTAATTCAATTTGTCATTAGCAGAGAAAACTTTTCCGTTCGTTCTTATTTTCTAGGCTTGGCAAAACGCGTTCAAGTGGTGGATTATTCGCATTTATAGGTCTATCTCAAAATCAGCGAAAATCGAATTGAAATTCATAGCAACCCACTATTTTTGATTTCTGTCCTCATCATTGTCATCTTTCAATAGCATACGGGGAATAAACTTAAAATTAGGTTTTCAGCATTGAGAATGACTGTTAGAACAAAATAAATTACACATTCATAATTTTTTTTTTAAACTAATATGGAAGGAGATACTAAATTTTAGTGTGACTGCACAAAAAATGGTACCTTGTGAAACAGCCTGTAATTATGAAGTCAATAGTTGACTCAAGATTTTTATAAACATGACAGAAATCAAAGTTTTCCTCAAATAAAGTTGAAATTTGGTACTGGGCATAATATCACGTGGTGGAATTACATCTGGAGTACATCGGTCTGGTGGTTGAGGATTATGCGAAAAACAGAAGTTCCTCTAATGAGAATTAAGACGTAATTATTATTTGATAGGGCTGTAATTTGACATGTATTTAGTACTGAACATGATGAAATCGTGTAGTTACCGATTTTCATGAAAATCAGTCTAGTGGTTCAGCTGTGGGGGCTAAAGAAATTTCCACTGAAAAGGGTAGAGATGTAATTATCATTCATAGGAGTGAAATTTGGTGAATACTTATTTTGGTTAGAACGTAATAAACTCAACGCTGCAATACCTTTCTAGAAAACCCAATTTGCCTATTTTTTTTCATCCATAATTCGAAAATAACAAAATATATCAATACTTATCGATATCTGATAAACACATCGATCTATTGATACTTGACTGCTGGTTTCAGGTGAAAAATTTACTTGCTTCTTTCAATGAGTTCTTTATAATCCATTCGGTTGATAACAGATTCTGGGCCATTCAAAAAAATTTTTAATAATTTCATAGTTCTACAGCCCATTCAGTTTTGATTATAGACCATTTATGGACTTAACATTTTTATCTTTTCTCAATGTTGGTACTATCCATTGGTGCAGTATGTTCGGCACTCAGAGAACACCCTGTATATATACACCTATCTCTACATATTATGAAATACTGTGGGCAAAAAGCAGATGAAACACTATCACACTAGAACCACTGGATAGATTTGCATGAGATTTTCCAGAAAAAGTTGTGTTATTCCAATTAAGGTTTATTGCCATTAAGGAAGTTTCAGTGAAAAAAACTTCTTTCCCTCTTTTTGTTAATCCTTTGACCGCTACTGGTTAGTGAGGCGAATGTGATTGTCTCACTCTGTTATGTTTTTTGTTTCATCGGGTTATTTGAGTCTACAAAAAATGGGACATAAAAATTATTGGACACTACGTAAGTGAAGTAACAGCTCGTACTGTATATATATATTACTCTGCACGTGCGTGCGTGTGGAAAACCATTATACGGAGTTTATTTTCTTGGTAGAGGACATTAAAGAACAACGTTTCCACCCCGCAGTTGATTTTACCCCCTTTTACAGTCCCCTAAAAATAAAACTTTATACAATAAAAAGTTTGACAACTTTCAACTCCAAAACTATTGTGCCTGTTAAAAATGTGTATATTTGTTTATTTGTAGAAAATTTTGTAAGAAAACTTTTTACTTACTATAAAATTTTCTGTAGTATATATTTTTTAACGAGAAAATCACGAAAACCGCTGTGAAGTGTGGTTTAAATCATGTTGGGGGCTTGAGAGTGAAGTATAAACTTCAAAAGTGGCGAGTATTCGTTTTTATATAGTTCGCCCCCTAATACAATAAACGTCTAAAGGGCACAAAGTTGTCCTCATTTTTCCTAAGATAAAGGGGTTGGTAATGTTTCGGACTTCGCAAGCCACATTACTTTTAAATATACCTATGTATAATATTTGCTCATTTTGAAATTTTTCTGGAGTCTGTGAAGCCTCCACTGCTTGATATATGGCAATGAAGTTTAAGATGATGTTAAAGGATTTCATGGTCTGTACATTCGTATTAAAATTTTTGTTATTTATTTAGTAGTTTTGGAGGAAGTGGCTTGCTCAAAGTTTCAAAAACCAACTATGTTGTCATCATAATAACTACTGTAAATTAAAATATTCTGGATTGAATTTTTTGTGGTAGTTCAAGACTATTAAGGTCTGGTTTAGTATTGAATTTGAGTGAAATCAGTTTGTTGGTTTTCATATGGTAGCCATTACAAAATTTGACACTTGAGGAAAATACACACTTACTGGGGATGATGCATGGAAGGGATATTGTGGGGACAATACTCGTATGAAGTTTTAGGGGCTTGCACCCCTCGATGACAGTCTCCACCCAAAGGCTGGCAATTATTTATCTCTATGACGTTAAACCACATTACACTGGTATGTTTGTATGTTTGTACCTGTATATACATACAGGTAAGATACATTACACGGGCTGTGATTAATTACCCGATAACTATCTCGATGATGTCACAGACCGATACCAAACGTGTTGCGGCATTTCTTATCACCTTGGCAGTGGCAAGGAACGATGCAACAGATGACATAATACCATATGTATATGTACTGTGGAATACCTTGTCGTGAGAGATATTCTCACCAGAAAGAAATTCAACAGAATTTAAGCGTGTTCAGCCACTTTGTACATAAATACGGGTAAGCCAAAACCAAGGCAAACACTGGCGATTTTAGAGCCGGTTTGGGTGGTTTATATACAGCTTATTTGCACGCACACAAACACACATACGTAAGATAATACGTACGTCGGTGAGGGTGGCCAGGTTGCATCATCCCCTATCATGATAAGAGATGGCTGGCCGGTTCGTGTACGGATTGTAACATTGTTTTGTGATGTCACAATTCGGTACTCGTTCATTACCTGCATGTACTTGCAGGTAATTACGATCGAACGTATTTAGTGTGGTTTAACGTCACAAGGACAATTATTTGCCTGCCCTTTGGGGTGGAAACTGTTGTTGAGGGGTCCGAGCCCCTTTACCTCATACCAGTGAGTCCCTACAGCTACTCCCCCAGTTTTTGCGCCGCAAAAATGATCAAATTGCGCAGGTCTGGGGGGACTTGTGGGTTTATGAGTGCCTCTTCTGGTCTGCCTCCCACTTGGCCAGTGCGCTTCGCACTCGTATGATTGTCGCCTTGCATCGGCGCGCGCCTGGTATTGGGTGCGACTGCCTTCTCCCCTACGCCTAGGTGGACGATTCTTTGTATGGGCGTATGGGTGGTGGCGGGAGTGAGGGGGCAGCGGTTGCTTGAAGAGTTGCTTTTTCAGCATCGGGGAGTTTGACGTCTCTGATGCTAAGCAGCCATCTTCTCTTTTTTGTTTGCTGCCTGCTCGGCCGTGAAGAGGAACTTCATTGGCTCCCTGGTCTCTGCGGGTTTTGGCTCCGATCTTGGGGATTCTGGAATTGGGGTCGATTCTAGCAGTGACTGGGGAGGAGAGACTATCGGGGAAGCGGAGTCGTCATCTCTGCTAGGACTTTGTCTACAGGAGGAGCTGTGTCCATGAGCAGCTCCTCCTCTATCTCGTCCAGCTCCGTCTTCTGCTCGGTCTTCTGCTGGGTTTGTAAAGACTCAGCAGTTTTCCGGGCAAATTGGGAGGTGGCGGACTTTAGGATGTATTGGTTGGCAGTGACATTAGAATGGGTTGTTTGAGGAAAAAGGAACCAAAAATATTTCAGAAAACACGTCCAAGATCTCTGGCAGTTCTGAAGTGGGTGATTTTACTTCAGTTTTCGATTTACCATTACAGTTATGTTTCATTATTTTCGCATCTTCTTATCAGCATGTAGAGGGGATAGTGCTTAAAATTCTCGACTGTATGCAAGTTTTCCAGTTAAGTTCTGATCAGTTTAAGCAAAGTTATGCCTGAAATAAACTCATAGAATATACTTTTCAAATTTTTATTACAAAGGAATCTCCGCTTGTGATGTCACAACGTTGAGATTATCTTTGTGTTTAACGGTAAACGCACGTTGCTATGTTTATTTCCATATTGCACGTGGATTTGTTTATTCCTGTCATTTTCTTTTTGTTGGCATTCCTCGTTTGCTTATCTCCGGAGTTTCTTTTGTCACACGGAGTTCCGATTTTTGTCGCATATTTTTTAGCGGGTTTAAACTTACGTAGCGGATATTACTTTTTCGGGAGTAAATTTTATTTTCTTCGCATTAACCTCTCAGACATGGGAGAAGGGTGGGAATTTTTACATTTTTTACTGCCAGGGGGCCTGCCTCTTTTTTGTGAACATAAGGGGGCCTCAGGATCGAATGTTTTAGTGGTAACATTGTCCAAAAATCTTACCGACTTTTTTAATGTTTTCTGTTGTGAATTATTTGTTTCACTTTTTTCGACAGATTCTTCAGTATTTGTTTGGGAATCTGTCTGGATATTTTCTACGTTTTCCTTCTGCAACCTTTTTATTCTTTTATCGTCACTTACCATGTATGCAGGCTTCAATCTGTCGATTGAAATTGTTCGAGGTTCGCCTGCAATGAGTATCACAAAGTTTTTCTCATCTTGTGATACTACTTTGTAAGGACCGGCGTATGGTTTCTCCAGCGCAGATCTCATTTTTTTGTCTCTAACAAATACGTGTGAAGTATTGGCCAAGTGTTTCGAGACGAAAATCTTGTGCTAGCCATGGTAAGCTGCCTGTTTTAGGAAATTGTTGGCATCATTTCTTATGTTTTGTACCATGATTTCGGGGCTAACTTCCTTTGATTCTGTGAAGAAGTCCCCTGGGAGGTGTAGCTCTTCGCCAAACGCTAGTTGTGCTGCAGAGTGACCTGTATCAGTTTGTAGGGCAGATCGAAGGCCTAAGAGGATGGTAGGGAGTACTTCTACCCATCTCTTTGTATCATGTGACATGATAGAGGCTTTGAGGGCTCTATGCCATCTCTCGATTTTGCCATTGGCTTGAGGATGGTAAGCTGTGGTATGACTGTGTTGAACACCAAGCTTATTAGACAGCTCTTTAAAGAGGAGCTCTCGAATTGGCGACCTTGATCTGTAATTATGACTTCTGGTACGCCATACCTCGCAATCCAGGTATCGTATAACCTTGCAGCTACTGTAGGAGCTGACATCTCATGTAGAGGGATTGTTTCTGGCCATCGTGTTACCCTGTCTATTATCGTCAACAGGTATCTGTGTCCTTAAGATGGTGGCAATGGGCCTACCAAGTCCATATGTACAGTTTTAAACCACTCCGTTTGTTTGAAGGATTTGAGGGGCGAGCGAGTGTGTCTTCCTACTTTGGATTCTTGACAGTTCAGGCAATTGCGAGCCCATTTGTTGCAGTTAACTTCATTCGTGGCCATACAAACCTTGCCAAAATCATATTAGCACTACATTTTGGCCCAGCATGTGACAGATTATGTACACTGTTGAAAGCCAACCTGCGATATTTTACTGGTAGAAATGGCCTATTCTTACCTGTACTGATGTCACATGTTAATAAAACATCAGTACCGGGAATTTTTCGCTGTCTCAATTTGAGAGTAGTATCATCGTTCGATAACAACTCTTGCAATTCTGCATCCTTAAGCTGTGCTTTAGCTATTTCAGCATAAGGTAATTGGACAGGAGCCGAGATAGCTTCGATTCTACTTAAGGCATCAGCTGGAGTGTTAAGTTCTCCACTTATATACTGAATGTCGGTAGTCAATTGACCAATATAGTCTAATTGTCGCGCTCTTCTTGGCGATGCCGGTTCTGCTTTTTGTGTGAAGGCATATGTTAGGGGTTTATGGTCAGTATACACAGAAAAACATCTACCCTCTAATTGGTGCCTGAAATGCTTCAACGCAGAAAAAATTCCGAGCAATTCCCTATCGTATGTGCTATAGTTCTTTTCTGTTTTTGAGAGCTTCCTCGAGAAGAAAGCTAGTGATAACTTCATGTTGTCTTCATCCAATTGATACAGGGTTGCACCAATAGCAAAATCAGAGGCATCGGTACTCACGCATAATGGCAGACTTTCGTCTGGATGAGCCAATAGAGTTGCATTTGCCAGTGTATCTTTGATTTTCTCAAAGGCCTGTTTGGCTTCTTCATTCCATTCGAGTGGAGTCTTATCTTTCTTTTTACTTGTCTTTATTAGTGCAAACAGCTTACTTTGTTCGGCTGCTGCATTCTTCATGCAACGTCTATAGAAGTTCACCATCCCCAAGAAACGCCTGAGTTCAGCGACATTTGAGGGTTTCGGGAAGTTCAATATTGGCTCTACTTTGGTCTTCAAGGGGGAAATGCCCTCGGTCGAGACTTTGTAGCCGAGGAAGTCAATTTTAGTTTGTGCATCTAACCTTTTACCTATTGTGGTTACGGGTGGTCGATGATGAACGAGTGTGTATTACACACTCGTCGACCACCTAGCGAGCCAGTAGGGTAAAACCCACGAACTACCTTTTTGTGCTCACGGCTGTACATTTTGTCTGTGCAGCTTAATTGTTTACTGGGCTCGGCCCGCACACACTATCAGCAGTACACGCAACCGACCGTTATTGGTATTTGTGTGGTGTCGTGTACACACATATACACACACCCACACCTATGTTGATAGTAAGCCCGGCAGCCTGTATACGCTGTACGATGGCTCTTACATTCTCCTCGTGCTGTTGCTCTCCACCTTCAGAGCAAATGCAGATATCATCCAAGTATGCATATGCAAACGGCAATTCCCTAAACAGTCCATTGATAAATCTCTGGAAAGTTTGTGCTGAGTTGCGAAGTCCAAACGGCATTCGAAGGTATTCGAATAGTCCAAAGGGGATAACCACTGTCTTTGGTACGTCCTGGTCAGCCATAGGAATTTGGTGGAATGCCCAGTTGATGTCAATTTTGGTGAACATCGTTTTACCCTTCATGTTCGCGTTGAAGTCCATTATATTGGGGACTGGGTAGCAATCAGGAACTGTTTTGGCATTTAAGGCCCTGTAGTCTCCAACAATTCGCCACTCTCCTCTTGCTTTTTTGGTCATGTGGATAGGGGAGCTCCATGAGCTTTTTGAGGGGTGACAAACGCCCTCCTCAATGATGCAATGGAAGTACTCCCGTGCCGCTTTGAGTTTGTCAGGCAGTAACCTTCGTGCTCTAGCATGGCAAGGCTGTCCTTTGGTTTCTATGTAATGAACCGTATCGTGTTTGTATGTAGGATGCCTGTGAATTGATGATTGAGTGACTCCAGGATAGTCAGACAGGATCCGTAAGAGTTGTCCGTTGACTTTTGTACAGCTGGATATATTTGTGTCCAGTCTGTAAGCATGCGTTTTGCCATCCACACAATTTTTAGTTTCACTATTGATCAGTTTGCCGTTTTTGAGGTCAATGATCAGGCCATAATGTGCAAGAAAATCTGTACCCAGGATTGGGTTTGGAACATCAGCAACCGTGAAGGACCACGTCATATTTTCCTTAAGTCCGATGTCCACTTTGCTGGTCTCAAGTCCGTAAGCTGGAAGGTTTTGACCATTCACAGTACGGAGATAGTATTTCGGAGAAAGTACTTTTTGGTTTTTATTTACTGGCAATATTCTCATGTCTGCACCTGAGTCTATCATGTACCATCTCCTATTTGTCCTGTCCTTTATGAACAGGCGGCATAAGTTTTTTTCCAAGGGGTCTTTGGCCGCATGGATGGCCCCTCGTTCTAGTTTCACGCTTCCTTGTTGTAGGATTTACCCCACCATTTGCACCTGTTGTTGCATTTGGTGTCTTCTGCGCCAAACCGGTTGTGAAAAAAGCAACTTTTATCATCCCAATTTTGAGACTGGTTTTTGGGAGATGATGTTCTTGGGGGAGTTGAATTCTGACCCCTGTTACTGGAACTCGATCTTCGGTCTCTGGACTGGGACTGTCGTCCTCTGCTATTGCCACTGTTGTTGTTGTTGCTTCTTGATTTGGATCGTTGTCGCCAGCTACTATTGGGTTTTGTCGAGCCTTGGCTTTTGTTCCGTTTTACTTCATCGGTCAACTGAGCTATTTGGGCTCGAAGTTGAACAAGTTCTCCAGTCTCTGCAGACATTGCACTGACCATGGGCTTTGACCTGGTGTATTCGAGTGCATTATCTGCGGATTTTGCAAGGAAGTCCAAGTCTGCGGATGTGTTTATCACGGTCGAACCTACGGTGGCTAGGCATTGCACAACACTTTGGGGAAGTTGTTTGCAAAATTGATTGCCTATGACAGAAGGGGCTACTATGTTATCTGCCTTCTGCCTCAATTTCGCCATGAAGATTGAGGGTTTTTCGTCCCCCATCTTCATACCACCCATCACATCATCAATGATTTCGTTCTTTGTTTTTCCAAATAGATTTTTGATCTTGACAAACCAGGCATATTTATCATCTTCTGTCGAAGGGCATTCCATGATGTCTGGAATGTGGCGGATTATCTGTGGGGGCATGCCTCCACAGATGTGTAGATACCACTGGTTCAGAGTTATGTTCTCGGTCTTGAACCTGCCTTCTAATAGAGTCAACCATAAGTCTACCTCATTGGGCAGAAATTCCGGGATCTCTATCCTCCATCTGTAGAAGTTGGGGTTGTGCCCTGGCTGCAATTGCAAAAGTTGCATAATCTGCGCCAAGACTTCGGGTGTCAGCTGTGGCTGACTACTTCCTCCCTGTGATGGTTGTGGGTTTTTGGTTGGTGGTGGGACCATTGCTATGTCTTTCTGATAACAAGCGTATTCCACAGAACTACTTCCTTCCTTGCTGGTCAAAAACACTGACTCCTGTGTTTGTAGGACAGGTTTTTTTGGGTCAGAACTTTGGCTTAAAGTTTGACCACTTCTCAACGTTTTAACTGCTAGTTGTTCTTTATTTATTGCAGTTCCCAGTTGTGCTAATTCTGGGTGTTGAGGGCCTTCTTCCAGATTTGCTAAATTTGTAGAATGTCGAGTCGAAGTTGGGGGGGTTGGGGGATGAGTCTAACCTTCTTCCTCCAGGTCTACTGTCTTGTTTCTCCTTGTTTGTATATTTTAAGGAGAGGGGTATAAAGTCCCACTTCAGCAGACTTTACTTCAACAACCTAAAAGGTGTCTTAGTCTGCAAAAAATTTTTTGTATTTGCCGAGCAAGCGAGTTTCTCGCCAGCGCACTGCGCTGAATTTTTGTAATAGTGGAACACGCCTCAAGACACCTCACAACGTAGCCAAAAATCACGTCTGGGTCACCACTGTGGAATACCTTGTTGTGAGAGATATTCTCACCAGAAGGAAATTCAACAGAATTTAAGCGTGTTCAGTCACTTCGTACATAAGTACGGGTAAGCCAAAACCAAGGCGAACACTGGCGATTTTAGAGCTGGTTTGGGTGGTTTATATACGGCTTATTTGCACGTACACAAACACACGTACGTAAGATAATACATACATCGGTGAGGGCGGCCAGGTTGCATCATCCCCTATCATGATAAGAGATGACTGGCTGGTTCGTGTACGGATCGTGACATTGTTTTGTGATGTCACAATTCGGTACTCGTACATTACCTGCATGTACTTGCAGGTAATTACGATCGAACGTATTTAGTGTGGTTTAACGTCACAAGGACGATTATTTGCCTGCCCTTTGGGGTGGCGACTGTCATTGAGGGGTCCGAGCCCCTTTACCTCATACCAGTGAGTCCCCACATGTACATATGTGTGTCTGTGTGTGTGTGCGCCAAGTATGGTATATAAACTCTCGAAACTGATTATAAAATGGCCAGTGTTTGCTGAGGATTTGGCTCTCCTATACTTTACAGTATGAAGTGGCAGAACAGCATAAACTGTAGAAAACCTTCTGTGTGTGAATATCTCTCATGACAAGGTATTCCACAGAATTCTTTTATCTCGTTTTTTACTTGACAGAGAATGGTGTAATGTTTGTATAATATACGTTTAATAGCAATATTAATATCAGTCGTGATTTCAAGTTTACCAAACCCTTTCCTCTTTTTTACCCTCGTCTTATTTTTTTCTGTGAAAAAGATTAGCGACGCCAACTGTCTCTACTGTATTTCCGCCCCTAGCATTAACGACTGTAATTTAAAAACGTCATCGTACTCATAATATAATAGTGGCGGATTTTTTTTACCCATTTCTTTCATTATTTTTCGCGTGTTTTTGGAGGATAGTTAGACACCACCAACCCAAGAATCCAGTGTTATTTTGAATGGCCAATTTTTCACCTAAGGTGAGTTGACAATGTTATCGTACTCTGAAGTGTCCCAGAATGCATTTTAAAATTTTTTCGAGGCTGTAATGTGGCGATTTCAGATTTTAGAGTAATGATCGGTTGGAAGCATTTCTGCTGCATAGTCAAGATTTAACAGTATTATCTCCAATCGGACAATAAGGCAAAGTGGGCCAGAACATTTACCATGGTTCGACATTTTTTGGGATTCGATTTTCTTTAAAAATTATTTACCGTAACTTCAAACAAAAACATCTGATTCTTCTATTGAAAAAATGAGGCTTATATATTTCATACTTTGGGCTGGATTTTCTCTCAACCGCATTGATCATCTACTCTTTATTTCGAGAAACAAAATGAGAATTTTCGAAGCAAAATTACTCTAAAAACCAGAATGTGGATTCCTCTACTTTTTAATTATGATCATACAAGCTATAGGTAATAACTTAAACTCTTACGTTTGAATGAGAAAAAAAACTTTAACGCAGCAGCAACTCCTTTAGAAAAAGTAGGTTTTCGAAAAATATAAAATTAGGAGTCACTAAAAAGTTATTAATAGATAATAATACATAATTGTTCCAAATTACGTTCCTGTTGGTCCAAAATACGGCATTTTATAAGCGAAAAAAAAAACGAAAAAATGTTATCGGAAGTACCGTGCGATCGATCCGCAACAAAATTTATAGCAAGTTATAATATTTCTTACAAATTTTGTAGCTATTGATCCAAAATTTATAATTTTATAGCCAAAACAAAAACGAAAATAGCCATACTAGAAGTGCCGTACGGCTGATCAAATCAGTAGGTAAGGTCTTTGGCTTGGTACTAATGCTCGTTCCAAATTTTGTGAATCGGATAAAAATTGCGATCTGTACCGTGGTGACAAGAAGTCGGCTTATATATATATGAATTTGACTCATTGGTGTCAGAAGTTTCTTTGAGTTATGAAACGAAAAATAGAAAACACACCTATAAAAGGCATTCAAAAAACTTACGTTTTTTTTTTTTCGATTTTAAGCGAACTGTGGCATGGAAGACTGTAGTAGAAGAACCTTATTGAGTTTACACCACTTAAGCTAACTGGAAATCCTCAGAAGAGTTTTTCGCTAACCTGTATACTTTTCCACCCTCAATATCTATTTTACTGTTGCCCTTGAATCATTATGTCAAAATAAAAATCTTTGAATATTTCTGAAGTTAAGTTTATGATCGTGAGCCAGTACTCAAAATGTTTGTCGCTCAAACAAAATCTATAAAGATTTTTTTCTAGTTTATTTTGTTTCCCTTCCAGAAAACCCTTATTTTTTCGAAAAAATTTTCAATGACACCGAGTAAGATGCATAACGAAAGGTTTCTTTTTCTATGTCACTCTCCAGTCAAAGCACTTTATCACCTTACCCATGAATTACATCTGTTTTTGTATTACAAAACAAAAACTCCGCTTTCCTGCTCCATTTGCGCAGGCTGTTGGTGAAAAAAGAATCTTTGAACCGAAATTACAAAATACTTTTTCACGCTCATTTCCTGATGCTGTGAAGTAAAAACGAGGCCTCTGTTTTTAAGGTTTTTATCTCTAGCCACACGTTGTCTCACTCTCTTGATGATTTTCGCAACGACATAAATTCTTTCCTGATGGTTGTTATTGTCTTTTTTTTATTTATTTTGTTGTTCAGCTTTTGTTTTTTTTTTTTTTTTTTTTGTTTTTTTTTCGTTTGTTTTCTTTTTGCCGTTAGTTTCGCAGAATTTTTGACTTTTCTCCCACGTATTTTACGAACATTAATCTTTTCATTTTGAATTTTTTTCTTGTAAGTTTTTCCAAGTTCCGTTAGCCCCTAAGCGAATTTGTGCTTCATCGTTACAATTGTGAAGGTATTTATGGAATTTTTTTTCTTTCCAATCTCGTTTTGAATGTGCATTTTTTTTTTAAGATCAACCAAATTTCTGTATGCTTTAAATTATTGAAATACTCTGAGTTGATTATTAATTTATCAGCTTGAAAGGCCTTACTTAAGTTGAAGACATTTACGATAAAATTTAAAGGAAGTAAAATCAGCCATTCTTTCTTTGATGTATGGTCTGGATAACACTAGAGTGACGAAGTCAAAAAGTGTTCATGCTGTTCGTGAAATTTTCTTGGAAATATTCTTTCATTTTATTGAATCGGTGTTCATTTGACATTTGCTCTGTTGAATTAATTTTCTTCCCCAGATTTTTTATTTACAATGGATATAGGTACACAGTTTTCTTTCTGTCCTCCTAGATATCGGTATCTACTGTATAATACCCCGGCCTTTTCTGTTGAGTGCTGTTACAATCAATTGATCCCCAATTTGTATTATCTGATGTACTGAGGTGATTATGTTGTAATGATTGTGATCAAAGATCGATCTCTATAAAGGAGAAAAGATCGACCTTAATTAAGGCGTAAGTATCGATTTTAAGTGTGCTTGCTTGTTCGATCAGCTTCCAACCTTATGATCTAATTTCTATTATATTTGTTTTTGTTTAAGGGTTTGTTTGATTTGGCATAAAGTATAGCATTTGAATTTTTTTCTCAAAAAGTACGACACTTAAACATTGGAGAAATTTATCAGTTTACAAGGGCCGAATTAAAAAAAAGAAATAGCGCAGTGAGCTTCGCAAAAAAAAGTAGATTTTCTTTGTTTAAAAATCACCTCTATCACCAATATTCTTCTAATAAAGTAATATATTGTATAATATTTGTATTTTTTGCAAAAAATTACCAATAGCTTATCACAAAAATGCGATGATTGCGATAAAATATACTGATTCAGTATCATGTTTTCAAAATAATTTATGAATAAATTTTTAATCTTTGTGTGAAAAATCATTTTTTTTTGGTGAAATGAAAAATTATTCCAAATTATAACTAGCACGATTTTAAGAAATGATTTGATGGTTCTCTTCCCTGCTGTGACGAGAATTGTAGATTATTTAAAACAAAAAACAAAACAAAAAAAAATATATGCGAAAAAAATCTCCCGCATTGCAAAACGGAGTATAGTGCAGTGTAGTTGTCTACGTGATGGTTACAAAAATATTAACAGAGATTTTAATGTCTTGTGTTTAAATCTAGTAGGAAGCGAGTGGGGGATGGGTGAAAATTGACCTTTTGTTGAGATCGTGTTGTTTTTAGCTAAAACGAGTGTTTTTCTCGATAAATTCTAGAAAATGAATTGTTAAGAACTATTATCAGAAGGGTAAAAGAGGGAGAATCACGCTGAATAACTAATAAGTTGGGAACAAATTGACCAATCAAAACCAAAATTGGTAGGTCTGGTCCTTGTATAAGAGGTACTGTTTGTACCAAATTTCGTGACTATTGAAAGAGAATTGAATACCTGTACCGAATTTTGCAATTATAGCTTGAAAATTACTCTTTTTAGAGCTATTAATCTGCCAAAAATTCAACAAAATCAGCGCTGCCAGACTTACTGTAAGGTTTATCCGCACCAAAATTTGAGGTATTGTGCTTAACGTAAAACACATATGTATACCGAATTTCAGGCCTATCGATTGAAAATTGCAACCTGTACGCTGTTCAAAACAAAATACATATAAACATGCCTACCGGACGGACCATGCTCCCGATTCGGACCAAAAACAAGAGGGTTCTTCCTTAGGTGGATCCGAATATGTGTTTCAAATTTCGAAACAATCTAATCAAAATTACGCCTGGAAATGGATGCAACGCAAAAGATGGTACATACAAAAAAAAAATTAATTCTCAAAAATAGTGTCAAAATGCTCAGAAGATCATGAGACGAAAAACGTATCCACTCTCACCCCTGGGTCCGAATACTCGGGAAGTTTTATTAAGTAGATTTTTTTCCAAAATCTACTTAAAAACAATTTTTATTTTCAAAAGTATAGTGATTTTTACCTTACTAAGAAAGAAAAAACCTGATGGCACGCCAGTCCTTGGTCAGTTGAATTTCATCTAAAATAGATAGAAATTTCCAATTATGTAAGATAGAAAAATCCGCTCTGTAGTTTCCAAATGGTTATTTTAATTTCAAATTTGTAGGCAATAAGGGCAGGGTATAATTCTGTATGAATTGGGAGACCTTAAAACTTTTCCTTCATAATAATCACAGTCAATAAGAAATTTTATAGAAATTTTTTTTTAGTAAAAAATGAATCGCCCTTATATTAGCAAATAATTTGAAACCTCCAACCACCAGCGATTAAAATAACAAATCAATAAGGTACAAAATAACATTTTTGAGACTCGTAATCGGGTGAAGTCAATGTTGTGTTCGCGGGAGAGAAAGGCATAAACTATCAGAATCCGACGACTTTGTTTACGCAACATTCGTGCAAGATATTACACCCCTATCTCTCTCCTTTTGTGCCTATAAAAAAAATTTGTGAATAATAATTTTGAACATTAGAAAGCATAAGTTTTACAGTTCTGCTGAATCTAACGAACTTTAATGATACGAATCCTTGTTTCCTGTCCAGCATTGTAACAGCGCGATGAAGAAAATTGAAAGAGGAAAGTTTAAGTTTAGGCGGCACCATTCGCAGTGAATCACAAGGCGCACTTGACACTGTTACAAACCATTAATCATTGTTTGAAATCAACAATAAGAGAGATTTATATGCAGTGTCGTTTAAACCCACAAATCAAGGATGTGGAGTAATGCCCCCTCGCGCGAATACAACGAATTAAAATTTGGCACACGGAAAAAGTATAAATACTTGGGTGCGGAAATGCAGCGAATTTACAGATACAGTTTTTAACGTCGATGAAAGCAAAAGAATGAAGAAAACGTAAGTTCGACAGGAAGACAGATAATAGGAAAGAAGAAGGAGAGAATGATGAAAAGAGAAAAGAAAATCTCAATTTCAAGCATCAAAGTGAAGAGCCCAAAAACCCTCTCCTACGTATTTCGAATTAATTTTACGCTCCAATCGACGAAGCTGGTAAATTGTCTCGAAAATTTTCGTGTTCTCAGCCCGGTTTGTAAATTGGCTTAACACTTTCCACAATTTTTCTTGAAATACTTTCGCAACTTTTTGTCGAACTTCTCGAATAATCACGAATCGTTTCCTTCCTTAACCCATATCTCGTTTAACAAATTACTCAATTCTTTTTTCGTGACTCTGATAAATTTTTGTTAACGATCAGTTCGAATAGATTTACTGCATGGCGACGTTTTTTCCTCCCTTTTATCATCAGTCCGACAAGAAATCTCACGACTTAATATTTTCCTTGAGTTTGGCATTAGACTGTGTCTAACGAACAGGTTTGGTCAGTTTATTAGCCTATATGAGAGTTTCCTAACCATTTTTCCACGTGTGCCCTCTTTGTAAGTTAAGTTTCTCATTGTGTCCCCTACATTTAAGTAACGGTAAAATTAAAAGGTAGGTATTCGTATTTGTTTTACTCTTATAATGAAAACTATGAGAGAACTCTTCGGTTACTTATAATATAAAAATTTATTTTTCTCATACTCTGAAGAATTTTCTACAAATAATTCTTGTTTTTTTCAACAAAAAGGGTCTTCTGGATTCCGATGATGTGTGGGAGTCTCTGAGCTGTAATTTAGCGTTTGGTTTTTGCATTTTTCACTTAGAATAAAATCATTCTATTGGCTAACAAGAAAAGCTAGCTCCAAACTAATGAAGATGAGAAATTTGCCTTGTTTATCATAAGCAGACAATTTTTATTAAATGATAATAACATTAAGAGTCTGACTTGTGAATTTTTGTGAGAGTATACTGGGTATACCCTACATTTTTCATCAGTTTCTTGAGGTGCGTGCATCCTATGAACATATCACTGTTTAGTAGGGCTGGTTACCAAAACATTTTTGGAGTTATTAGTTACTGGGAACCAATAAAAATCCATATTAATTACTGGTTATTGGTTAAAAATGTTCCTATTTGGCTACTGGTTATTGTTCTGATTAACCAAAACAACTTTTCTGGGTATTGGTTGTAATTACTGGTTACTGGTTGAGACAAAATGTGAGGTAAAATAGACAAAAAAAGTTTTCTTCCGGTCAAATTATCAATAATTAATAATTTTTAAGGAAATAATTGATAATTTTTGAAAAAAATAATCAATATTATCAATATTTCATAAAAACCATTAAAAACCAAATCTTTCTGGTTAATGGTTTCAGCCTTTTGTGGGAATTGGTTATTGGTTATGTGAAATTATTTTATTTTAGTCATCCGTTTCCAAATCTGTGTTGTCAATTTGTTTAGGTTTATAGTGGTTATTATTCTGGTTGTGGTTGTGGTTACAATCCCTACTATATAGGTATACAACCCATACATAATTATAACAACATTGTTATCATTTTATTTTTTGCATCTATAGTTGACAATTGTGATCTTAGCACCTGTGATGGTTGTCATAAATATACTTTGTGAAATTGAAACTGTAACCATTAGAATAAAAATGTGTAAAAAAAGGTGGTCATTCCATTAATTGTACCTATAACATGTTGTTCCGTCGTATTTAGACAGACGAACATATTCGCTGACCTAAATACTCCGCAACAATTAACGGCGAATATTTCATCTAAATATTCACCGTTACTTCCGTTAGTAACCCAATTAACAGGGCTAACAGTTATGCAGACGTTCAACTAATCGGCATAATTGTCAGCACTATTTTGGCATGTACCTGAGGTACCTTTCGTGATATGTAAACTATATTAGGCACAAAAAGAAGTCACTTGGTAAACCGATTTACACCAAAACTTCACTTGCCTTTCTGAAGAGCTCCAAGGTAGTTATGCTACACTGGACTCTAAAGTCTGTAGGTGTTCCTAGACACCACCAAGTTAGCTGTCCGCCCTATGTAGAGGTGAGACGACGATAGATAGAATATTAATATACATATATGTGTTTACGTACGATTATCTGCTAAATGAGCGAAGTTATTTAAGTATAAGATTTTATTGTGACGAAGTGTTTACCAAAAATTACTGTGACGATAATTCGATATTAAATATTGTTTGACAAAAACAAGTATCTATTTTGTGTGTTTGTTCACAACTATCCGGGATAACAAACACAACACATGTGCATGTACTTTGATTTTTTTTTTTTTAGTGTAGGTATCTACGACTACAGCTGACAATTATTTTAATTGAATTTCTAAAGAAAATTAAGCTATTTTATATATTTTATTTTACTGTTCACAATATCAGTTTCACAAAGTGTATTTTATGTGGTCACTGAAACGTTACAATCACAATCGCTGAGTTTGGTTATGTCATATGTGCGTCTATGTGAGTGTGCTAGAGTGTGCTAGGTTGACTTAACACTATGTTTTAAGCATCTTATAAAAGCTTATTAAAAAAATTTATTTTGAAGTTATTTTTTTTATATGTTTTTATTCCAATCTATTTGGGAACCAAATGTAGACTTTGTTTTTGGTTTGTATGTGGATAGACTTGTGACTAGTAACCAACTTCGCCACTAAAACATTATTATACTCAGTTCATGCTTAATTAAAACTCTACAGGTATGAGTCTGGCAATATGCCATTTTGTATCCTACAGCTAATGGGTGAATTCATTGATATTTGTTTTAAATTTGAGAAATTTTATGGTTTTAGATGTTTTATTACTTTTACAGATCTTTTTCATTGTTTTAGTTGAAATATACTTTTGCCCAACAAATTGTAGGGCCAAAGAAATAAGTCTCTTATCACATACAATTTTATAGGATAAAACTATGCAATTGAAGTTATCGGATACAATTCAAAAAAACCATTGCTTGTTGAAAGCTGAAGTTTTGGTCAAACATACTCATATGTTTGTTAAAAATTCTGTGAAAATTTGATTGAAAACCATTGATTCTTGAGATAAAGCTGAAATTCTGAGTTATGTTAATTTGTGAGGTTTGGAAATCACAATTTCAGTGAAAGTGTCATTAGACAACATAAACTTACATATCTCGAACAGTGGTAGAATACACCATTAAAAATGGCACTCAAAATTAGTTAAAATAATTAATAAAACACATAAAAATTTTGTGACTAGAATGTATTGATGTTCAGGTATCAGAGACCATAAGTCGACTAAAAACATAATACAGAAAATATATATAATGATCAAGTACAAATTATCAAGTCACAGATCACAGACTGTGAAATTGTAAACGTTGAGTATTCTTGATTGGTATAACCAACATAATTAAACTGTAGATACAAAATGGCGTATTGCTGTACTTGTATCTATAGGGCTCTAGCTTAAGAAGTGCATAAGGTCAGAATCAACAATAAACATGGCAGCTAGTTGGGGAGAGAGAAAAAGGTATCGATACACATTATTATACAACAATAAGCATAATTTTGTGGAGTAAACAAATATGGTAATTCAAGCAGGTAAGTGTGGATATGGTTTATGATGTCATTCTCTTCTTAGAGCGAACAGAGAATAAAGTGCTATGATTGCAATTGGGATGTATACCCTCCGCTAAACTGCGCTACTATCGCTGTTGATTTTGGGATTATGAGCTGTTTTTTTTAGTACAGAAAGCAATTACACAAAAACCTTAAGCGGTAGATAGCTGAGATTTTTAGGAGACATTTACATAGGTTAACTGAAGATTCCGTGAAAATTTAGCTGAAATCACACGTTTATTTGTCGATATATCATTAAAATTTTCTTTGTATTGCCCAACTTGATTTAATTCTTATCACTTAAATCACAGGATCTAAACAGAATTTCAGCAATATCTCAATAAATAAATGCATGATTTCATTCAAATTTTCAGAGAATCTTCAGCCATCTTATAAAGATGTCAATTAATTATTTCCATTTTTTGTCACTTAGAGTTTTTATGCAATTGCTTTCGATTACTTTAATTTTATGTTTCCAGTGGTTAAAAATAGCTGATAATACCAAAATCAACATGTTTCTCTATTAGGACATTGGAGGGTGACTATGACTTTGGATCCCAGTTTTGGGTTACGTTACGTGTCTCTGTGCGAGTGCTATAGAGTTTGCTAGGTTTTCACTTCACACGTTTTTGAATATTCATTTTTAACATATTATTATTTACTATTATTAAGAGATCTGTTAATTTTCATTATCCTTCGCCCCCTAAGCCACTGCTATGTTTCTGCCACCCTGCACATGAAAATCTTTCGTGTTAATAAACCCTGGCTTATAATATTATGATCGAAAATTTTATTAAGTAATGATATTAATCAGTGTATCCCATTTTGTTTGGAGTTATTGTTGTTTGGTGTTTATAGTTTGTGAGACTGATTTGTGAATGTTTGAAATAAATTAGCTTTTAACGAATGTAGCTTATGAGTCAAATCATCAAATAATTCTGCTGGCAAATTACCATTAATCGCATGTATGAACTGTTTTCTTGAATGAAGAATCATACAGAAGATTTTCTCTTGTGGTGGGAATGAAAGTCGAATATTGCTGCTCGCTTGATTTCTAATACGTATTTTCGACTGATTTTTCAAATCTTTTTAATCGTCAGTATTGAAAGCTTCCAAAATACATCAGATAACTATATCGCCTATTCAATCTTCATCATTTCGCTTCTTTAGCAGTTTTAGATTTCTTTGCTTCTTTCTTTAGGCACTATATTTACTCGATATCCAGTAATGTTTAGGCTAAAGACTCCATAGCAGACCAGAACTCGTTTTGAAGGCAAGCATACATTTTGGCTTGAAAAATTCCATTCGACTCGAGTCCCAGGCTAGATCTGAGGAATATCTAAAACAAAAATTGGAAATTGAAAATTATTGCAATAAGAATTCTGAATCGAAAACATAATTGCAGCCATCATAGTTATTGAAATTATTCCTTGAAATTATCTTGATGCAAACATCGCCAATTTATTTTAGATTTCTATCTTTCACAAATCAAAACAAACTTTAATCCAATTACTGAAAACTCGGAAGCTTCCTATATTTAAGGGGAGCAATATAATTCGAGCAATATATAATTCGAGAAACTTCAACAAAAAAGTTATGAAAAAAATCACATTTCCCAAACTAAAGCGCAACCATTTACGATAAATTTGACCAGTAAAAGTAGCAAAAAAAAAAAAAAAAAAAAAAATCGGCTAACGCAAAAATACATTATTCTTTCTGAAAAACATTTACATGCCTTGAATAATATTTACTTTGTTGCTGCTCTCCATTCAAATGAAATAAAAGCTTTAAAAATTATTAAAATATCTAAATCAACTGAGTAGAAAATATTTAGCAGGCACATAGTACAAACAATTTTAGTTTTTAAATTGTCACATCGCAAAAATTTTTTGACGAGAGACGGAAAAAATCGATATGGAAGTACATTATTTCCAGTTTTCAATGAAAACGAAGTTATTTTTTGAAATTTTTCTTCTCGAGGGTAACGTGAGAAAACTGAAAACTATATCGTCGAAATTTAAGGATACCTAGACAGTACCGCCGACACAGAGGAAGTTAGTTCGACCTCAATATAGAGACAATACTTTCCACGGTCTTTATTTTTTTCAATACTCCAATGTTCTTGTTATGGGTATGTCCTAAGAAACTTTTTGCTACTAACCCCTACATCAAATACTTACTTATTATTTAAGAATTTTTTCGATTCTAACAACAAGCTAAGTGGACTCATTCAATCTAAATTTATAGTTTTCTTATAAATTTTAAAAAGAAGTGGTATCTTCTTCTCAATCGAATTTGTACTCTCGAGAAGAAAAATATTGATTGTAATTGTGTTGTATGATTTTATTGTTTATTCCGTGGAGGATTTGTAGCTAACAGGAAATTTGTTGATAAATCTGGTCTTTTTCTTTGTGTGTTAATTTGAGTGTGTATGGATTACACTAGATATTGTAAATTGTCTCGTAGGTGTCTAAATTTTGCAGGTGACATTACCTCCACACCTCCTTTCTATCAAATTTTACACTTTTTCTTGGCACACTTGTTCCCCTTCATGCTCTCTACCTTTAATTAATTAATTTGTACATTCCATTCTTATTGTTCTTCTATAGGTGACAATGTAAAAAACATTTGCTTTGTTGGTTGCAAAATTGATTATTCCATTAATCGGTAATAATTCGTAAAAAATGACAACTGATTGCAGCAGTCTGAATTTTTTGGATTATGCAGATGTTAATCTGTCTCTTTGAAAATAAATTATTACTGTCCAGTACTCTCCTCCAATCCATCGTTTTTGCCGTAATCCCAATTTCACAATTATTTTGGGGACAGTTGGAGACATTGCAAATTTCAATAATTCACATTATCAGCCAATATGATTTTTTTTCTCTCTTTCCTCATCCAATCATGAATAAACCCTTATATGTATTCATTTTCCAGGTGAAATGCTTCATTTCTCTTCTACTTTTTTTCATTCTTCATTTTTTTATTCGAACGATGATTTCTGGTTGGACATGCCGGCGCTAAATAGTTACCTAACCATTATGTACTTTTTGACGTTATTTTGCAGTAGGTTTATCTACGCTATCCTTGTGAATTTCAACAGATGTCTTTATCAAATGTATTCTAAATTGGTAAACTCAAGCAAAATATCGAAAATACGCCCTAAGTACACTTGGGTTGCCTTCTTTT
Source organism: Ericerus pela (assembly GCA_011428145.1). Taxonomy (NCBI): domain Eukaryota; kingdom Metazoa; phylum Arthropoda; class Insecta; order Hemiptera; family Coccidae; genus Ericerus; species Ericerus pela. Next base: position 926,829 of record WOFM01000139.1, on the reverse strand, counting down.
ACGCCGGCATGTCTTGACTCTGAGAAGTACATTGGTCTTATGAAGCTTTACTGGTTCGGTACTATATAGTTAAAATTTAATACAAATACATACGCAGTTGGAAATGATTCCTTGCTCTCTCATTTCCTCCGTTACATATATAGCAAATTTTCTCCCTATTTTATTTATTCCAAGAAATTGAACATAAATAAAGGGCTTCCTAAAAGTTTCAGCTTATTATTTCCAACAAATTGGATTCTTTCATTAGCTTCGTCTTCCCACATTTTTTCTTAAATTAGCAATTATTAACCAAACAAATTATTCCTCTAAAATGTAGAGACTACAAACAAGCCGCAAAACGAATACACACTCGCATACCCCCGCACTCACGGATTAATCCTAAAATCGTCTGCCCTAACGATAAATCTAGCACGAAAAATTTCACTTACCATTTTTTTTAAATTATGTTTTGGCCATATAATCGTAAAAGTGTAGAAACAGAAAAAAATGAATAATTACTGGTTGTATTCGTTGATGTGGAAACTATGGTAACCCGAGGGGTGTTTAACATTATGAAGAAAACCTCTTTTTTTTTTTTTTTTTTATAAAGACAATTAAACAGCAAAAGCATTACAGATGGCTGTGTTTCTTTTGGCTAGTCAAAACGAGACTTAAAAGAGCTTATTAAACTCGCAAATGATTTCTCTTACTTTTTTATTTACTTAATAAAAAATATAAAATAAATACGGTAATGAAAAAACCGACATTAGAAGGAAAAAATGGCGTCCAAAATGAAGACGGCGTGTTTTTAAAAACACTCCTGAACGAGAGGGGCTATATAACTGCCAAAAAAAATAGATTGGATTAATGCACGAGAAGGTGGCAGTGTTTCCCGATTTTGTGTTTAATTTGCATAAGAATTAACAAAGTTGAACATGCAATCTTTTCAGAACACATCGGCGAAGTTTATATTAAAGGAACTTGTAAAGTAAACCTGAAGTACCTCGGCAATTCCAGTGTTATCGATCACGCATGACTAAATGACAATTAAGTTACATACAACACTGATTTTCAGTGCCTAAGACTATACAATCACGAACGGAACTACTCATCTTCAACGACTTCCAAAGACTCTGAAAACGCCCCTATACACTACGTTTAAGTATATTTCAAAGAAGATTTTTTTTTTCTTTCAGACGAATTTTCTTAATAACCACATAATTTTCCTCCCAAGTTACTTTTTAGAAAATGATACTGATTAGATTGTCAATGACTTTTTGAAACAAGTTTATCTCAGTTGTTTTTTAACGCACCCGGCTAGCATTGTGGGTGAAACCGCCTCTTCGCGTAATAAAGTGATGAACCTAATTCCGTCAGAATTTCTGTCTCAAGTTTTACATACCTTATGCCGAGTTTTCAAAATGATCAAAACATTTTATTACGGAGCATCTCGTCGAATTTCAAAATATTTTATGACTTGCATATCAATTTCTTTCACCCCTGTGGCTTTATGACAAATACAGATGTCGAGACGTGATATGATAGCAGTCCGAAACTATTTTGCTCGACACTGTCCATATTAAAAATTTTTATAAACGTACACCACTCAAATTTTGATACAATTTTCGATTTCCGATGACTAACTTATAAAATAACCTTCTCATTGAGGAGCTTTATATCAAAACGCAAAAAATGCATTTTTTGAAAAATCGATTATATGTAAAATTCAACGGGAAATCGATTGGCGCTATCGCCAACGAGCCTACAATCCTCCCTCAATGCCGTATCTTCATTTAAAGTGATCCTTTTGTATCAAAACGCAATAATTCCACTACTTTTTTTGATTTTTCATTGATAAAAGTGGTCGCACTGATTTTACAAATGTAAAAACATTCGAAACAGCTTCTACATGAAATTTCGAGTAAGAATGTTTGGCTTCTCATCTCACCAATATCCTCATTGCATTGTCCATGTTTTTCAATATTAAATTTTGAAAAAAATTTGATTTTACCATTAAATGAGCTGAATGGTTAGCATCACTCATTCTTTATGAAAAGTGAAAACTAATGAAAAGTAATATTAATATTAATCGCAATGTCATCTGAATCTGACCCATTTGAAAAAATGACTGTTGGAGATGATATAGCAACGAATCGAGGAACTAGAAAATAGGTCCTTGGAAGAGGGAGTAGGAGAAATAAATGAAGTAAAGTTTTCTAATTCTGAAATAAATTTATATTATGTTTTTTTAAGTTAGTTAAGAGTATCTAATTTACCTTAAAAGCATTGTTCATAGAGGATTTAGACTTGATAAATTAGATTGGTCTTCCATGCTCCCAAACTCTTTAACACTAAATTCAAATGTACAGAAATTTCAATTCAAAATAATTACTCCTGTTATAATAATACTCTCAATAAATTTTCTGTCAACTGATTATATATGTATCTCCAGTCATAGAAAAAAAGGTACAATTTATTAATTTTATTATTAGAATATGCTACAAATTGGTTCAACAACAATCTTTATTTTGGAACTAATCAATAAAAACTATAATTATACTATCTTAATTTTAGGAATAGATATAAGGTTTTTAATACCACCTTAAATTTAGTATCATTTGGTGAACGTGGAACTGAGCATAACTTTCATTAAACCACATATTATCAAAATTATTAGGCTCCAAAAAAAGTAATTCTTCATGTTTATGATTTTCACTTTTCCTAAAATTTAAAAAATATCTGTCATAAATAGTAACTAATTTTGTGAGCTTAAAAAGTGAGAGAATTCTCATTTTATTCTTGCCAGTGTTTTAAAATATGATACTGACCCCATAATTTTGACATTTCAATTGAGAAAAATTTCTGAGAAGAAACAGTTATTTAAGTCAAGGGGTCCCAAAGAGTATATTTTATTCCCTGCAGCATTCTCTGTGTTAAATGTCAAAAATTTAATTCTTATCCTTCATGTTTGTGGGTGTAGATAGGAATTTTTATTTTAATCATTAGTCTTTATATTATTCAACTGAAAATAAAATTGAAAACTTATTGCGTTTTGTTGAAAAAATTATTTAATTTATAACTACCCTTTTGTATCAAAATGCAATGATATTTCTTTTGTAATGTGGGTCATATGAGGTTTTAGGGGCTTGCACCTCTTGACAATAGTTGCCACCCAAAGGCTGACATATATTCGTCTCCATGATATTAAAACAGTTACACACGTACATTTGTATCCTCATATCTGTACGTATGTACAGGTAAGATACATTATACGGGCCAGGATCAATTACCTGATAAGGATCTTGGTGATGTCACAGACTGGCAGCAAATGCAATATGTCGTTTCTTATCATCTAACAGAGGCAAGAAACGCTGTAATCTATGACATAATACCATACATATATGTACATATGTGTGTCAGTGTGCGTGTACCAAATCCACTATATAAGCTCACAAAACTCGCTACAAAATTGCCAGTGTTAATCTTGGACTTGGCTCTCCCATACTTACCTTCTACGTGTGAATATCTCTCACAACAAGGTATTCCACATGTAACAAAACAATATTTTTTTCATCTTTTGGATCCTCATTCCTACAATTGGGTGGAACATTCAAATTTGGTCAAGAATCTTACTTCTAGTATACTCACTTTTCATTTTTTAACAATTACCCACTGACCCGATGTACTCTAGACTTGCAACAGTTTTTCTCTGTTTCTCAAAAAAGTGAAAAATGGACCTAGTGCATTTTGATATAAAGCTCCTAATTGACTGTTGCCAAAAAGTATTCCCTAATTTCTTTAGTTTTAGCCTCCCACCTCCTTGTTTCAGCCCATAGATTTATAAATGACAAGCAATAAACCCTTCTTACAATAAACATACTGTTTGGTTTTTGCGCAAATGGGGTATTAAAATTGAACTCACAAAAGGTTTAGGGGTAAGTATGAAAGTATGATAAAAATTATCCGTTTTATGAGAAAATAAAACGATTGGTACCATTTTCCCATTTTGACCAATTTTTTAATGTATATAATTTTTACACACACAGCCTATCAGACATCTGTCATGAAAAATCCAACACAATCCCCTTTCATTCACTTTTCCACCATGTCATCACGATAACTCCCGTAAATTTGAAGATTTTAACTTGAATTTTTTATATCAGTTGGAGACTATTAAGGACTGGTATGGTATTGAATTTGAGCGAAATCTGTCAACTGGTTTTCAAATGGCAGCCATTACAAAATTTGACACTTTTGAAAAATATATATACCGCGGTTGATGTGCGACAGAGATATTTTTTTTTTTTTTTTTTTTGGTGATAACATGAGGGGTTGGATATTTCCAATTGAAACTTTCGAATGTGCTTTTTGATATTATTTGAAATGTGAAACAATACTAACTATAATTCTAAATTTTCACGAAGTTGCTATCTAATGAATAACTAGCGAAATTTTTCCAACTGACACTGACCTAAAGGTGCTGTTCTTATTTATTGTTTTTTTAAATGAGAAAACTCCTCTGTACTCTCTCTCCATACATGCGTCACTAATTATAGAATAGATGTTGACTGTATGGAATAACGTTAGTTTTTCTTTTGATGGAATTATTACTACAGTTTTATTTCTTTGTTGTTTCTTAAATGCTGTTGTGAAAAGTAAAAGTTTCAAAGTTGAGGGAGGAGGGCCAGTTACTTTACTAGTGGCGTGTGACGCTCTGGAAGTGAAGGTATAGTGCACAAAAAAAATATTTTTTTCAACAGTCTTCCAAAAAGTAGGTTCCTTTTTTTACACGCCTTGATGTAACAGAAAGTAATGAATTTCGATACGAAGTCAAAAAATTATCTTCTGCACATGCACCATTGCAACTAGAATTTTTCGTACATATCGATGAATTTCTCGCACGGGTTGATAATTTCTCCCATGGATTGATTACATTCTCAGTTTTTATTATTTCCCACTAGGAACTAAATACCATATTTTTCAAAAACATTCTGAAAATATCTCTGCGGTGCATCAACCTCGGTAAGTGTATTTTTCAAAAGTATCAAATTTTGTAATGGCTGCCATTCAAAAATCAGTTGACCGCTTTCGCTCAAATTCAATATCAAACCAGTCCCTAATAGTCTCCAATTGCCATAAAAATTTCAAGCAAAAATTTTCAAATTTACGGGAGTTATGGTGATAACAATATGGTGGATTTGCAGCACTTTAAGAACCTCTTCCTCCAAAACTAGCGAATGAATTTCAAAAATTTTAACACTAACGTGTAGCTCATGAAAGTTTCTAACACTACCCCAAGTTTCATTTCCATAGGTCAAACAACAGAGGATCCACAGACTCAAAAATTGTCAAAATGAGCAAAAAGTGAAAATGTATATATCAATATATATATATGTATGTATATATATAATGTACAGGAGAATTTGAGGGACCTAGATATTCGTGATCTACGACTCAAGATCGGCATTTTTCCACAGGTCCCGCCATTGCACTGAATGCAATAGTTGTATTTTCCTTTGGAAAATACATTACAGCCAGCAAACTACAAAAAATTCAAAGAAAAATTTTTTGGTTTTGAAAAAAATGAGATAATTAATTATTATTATTTAAATAATAAATAAAAAATTCATTGCTATTTTTTGGGGGACAAGGTTGTTGCAAAAAATAGTGTGTGACACACGTGCAAAATATAGGTGATTTTGATACGAGTGCTGCAAATCACGCAAATATCAATCACTTACTTTTTGCCCTCGTATCACAAATAACTATTGAAGTGAAGTTCTGTCCGGATGCTGAAAAATATTAAATATTTAAGGGGCAGAGTATATTTCGTGCGTGACATCTCCATTTTGTTAATTTTATTGATGACAATTTGTCTTCTTTCTCTTGGTACCGTCTGGAAAAGATGATAATTTTTGACGAAGAAAGATATAAAACCGAAAATGAAATTCATCGTTAACTACTCTCCATCGTATTCCTGTTACCCATGTTTTGCTTTGCCCCCATCCTCTTTAAATATAATCTGAAAGTAATGTTTCCGGTAGCCTGTAATGTTGAAATTATTTCTCTAAATGTACGTGTACTTTAAACTTCATTTATCATGTTTTTTTTTGTTTTTTTTTTTTTATTCCACTTCCTTGCTCAATGTTCACCCGCTGTGCGTTGAGGACGAAAATTAAAGGAACAACTTTTGTGAAAGGTACGCCACCCAAAAGTACGGTACAGTGTATGTATATTTCGTTTAAAAACGATTTTCCTTAAGATAAGATACATTACAAAAGAAATTTGGTATCTATCTGCGAATATAATTTTTTTCTTTCACCACTCTTTCATCTCTAACTTTTTTGTGGTACATCTATTTCACATATTTTTGAAAATTTCTTAGGATAAGGAAAAAATAAATGATTATTAATCATTTGACATATCAACATTTATTGGCAGATGTAGTGTACAGTAGTATCGGATCGTTTATCATTTCTACGACGCCAAATGTTGCTGTTGATACGATAGGTTACTCCTTTTTTTTTTACTCTACTTTTTTTTCTTTTCAGTAGAATACTTCAATTTTTTGCTTTTTTAAATTTTTTCTTCTCGTACGAGTTGGCCTAAACTGTATTTTGGATTATAAAATTTGGGGCTAATTAGTTGTTCGTTTAGGTATGTAAAACTATTTGCCTTTGGCGGGAATAGATTAGTCGTTAAATTTGTGGTTGTGTTAATTACTTTCATTCTCCTCTGTTCTGTGCAGTGAGTTCAATAAATTCTTAACTAAATCCGCGTTTCAGTGTAAAAATTGGGTGCTATGTTTTTCCCATTCGAAAATTCCTTAGAATTTCAGAAAATTGAAACTGCCCATTTGCTAATTGTTTTATTCGTGTTTAATGCAGGGAGAGAATGATTAAGACGTTGTTAATGATACAAAAAATATACTTTCGGAAAGCCTATATTGGCTGATTGGGAAAAAACATGTTCGTAGAAGAAAATATTTTTTCAGAAAATTTATTAAGAATTAATCTGCTGGAATAATGAGTAAGGCATTGATTAAATAGGTGCCGATCAAATCATATATACAAGGGCGTATATAAGGGGGGTCCAAGAGTCTGGATAACCCGTAGCAAAGAATAAAAAGGCTCAATACCTGAAAATTGTGTATTTTTTTATATTATACGATTTTATTTTACTCACTCAATTTTTTAAATACACCGGATGACCAACTTCAGCGCTGCTTTCACGTGTTGCGACAAACGCACGTATACCCTTATATCCGTTTTATCAGTTGTTTTTTCAATTTTTGTTTGTTTCTGTCTTGGAAAAAAGTGAGAAATTTTATTTTCTCTTTCGCCGTTATTTTCTTCAAATTATAAAAGCATATTTTTTTAAAACTCGTTTTTAACCTAATTTATTATTACCGACTGCGTTCAGAAGAGGTTATAATATGTTTGGTATGTCTATCTCTGGAACTAACGGAATTTCGTTTGCTCAGAACAAGTGTGTTACTTTATAGATTTTAATGAAAGTGGGCTCAAAATGTTACTGACCATCCGGAGAATGTCCTAGGCTATTCGTATTTGAAAATAAAAAAATCAGAAGGTTGTTATTGAAAAAAATGAGAATTTAAAAATTGAAAAAATTATTGTCATTTTAGGCAAATCCACCAATAAGAACTATTCATTCAGTTTAAGCTGTCGTTTTTTTTGTTTTTTTTTTTTAAATAAAATTTATTTCAGTTTTAGTGATATTTTATTTGAAGAAGGGGGTTGGAAAAGACCAATGAGAATGTGTAGACCCCCATCTTACAGCGAAATTATTGACGCCCTTGAAAATTTATAAGAAAAGCCATATCCCGCTTGAAGACCAAAGTTGAGTCAATACTGAATTTTCCAAAACCCTCAACTGTCGCTGAAATCTGGAATTTTTTGGGGATGATGAATTTCTACCAATGTTGCATGAAAAATGCTGTAACTGAATAAAGTAAGCTGTTTGCATTGATAAAATAAGTCTTAGAGTATCACACAGAGGAAATTAAAATAAATTGAAAAAATTAATATCCAGAGTTAGAATTGTAAACCCATTCACAAATAGATGAAAACAGAATCTCATAAAAGAGGTTAAATTCCTTCCATGATCGTCAGTATGAAATGAGTCACAAAGAAAGATAAGCGAATATAAACAGATCCACATTCTATTGTCATCTTAACAACGCAACATGTTTCTGTTGTCAAACAACAAAATGATGTCACAATAATGCACATTCTTTGTTATAAAATTTTTCCAAACTAATCTTAACTTTGTTTCGTAATAACTTTTCCAAAAATCAACCAGTTAACCAGAAAACTTACATTCAAAAGAAAATAAATTCTGCTATTCCCTCCATGATCAGAAAATGATCAAACAAGATGATAATCTGACACTGTGATTGATCATAATTCCACAATAAAAATCATTCTCCTTGCTGTTGTACAGTTTAAAACTTAAGAATTTTTTCATGCATTTTTTTATGCATTCAATATTTTTGTAAGTTAAATAAGTTCTTTACAAAATTCCAACTGATCTCCTTCTCTACAATGTGGTTTACACTGAATTCTTCTACTAATCCACAAATACCATCAACTTTGAAAGATAAGGTTGAACATATTGACAACACAATCAACCAGAATCTCTGAAACTGATGAACTTGCAAATATTGAAGAGAAACTTCTAATGTACACCTCCAACATTCATAGTGTTCTCAACACTATAACATCCAAACTTCGTCCACTGGCCTTGCCCCAAAATACACCCAAACTGTGCACCACCAAAGTTTGTACCTTCAAAACGGACTGTGAGGGAGCCAGTCAGATTGTTTTTCCAGATGCTGAACCTAAACAACTTAGACATGCGAATCATCATTTTTATGGTGCAAAAACTGGAGGGGAGTTGCTGTGGGGACATCATCTGTGTGAGAATTTAAAACCTAAGCTTTCGATGACAGTTGCCATTGAAAATCTGGAAATATAGTGCATTGCATGCTAAACAGAAAATACATTTGTTCATAATTACTTGCAAAAATCATACAAGTACGTTGCAGTCACCGGACCATAACTAATTGAAAGTTTACTCTCACAATGACATCATGGGCCAATTGTGATAAAATTGGTTTGAACCAACAGAAATGAAATTTGCGAAAAAATCATATATTACCGGTACAGTATGAAACCCATTCATTCATGAAATAAATAGTTATTTCATACAATACCTATTATGATTAATTAAAGTGTGGGTATAATATTCACAGATTGTAGCCTACATTTTAACTAGTTATTTTATTTCATCAATTAACGGGTAGCTGATATGGAAAGTGTAAAATCCAGGCCAAAGATAAAGATACCTGTGATTAGGCTTAAGATATTTTATCTTGGTAGAACTAGTATTGTCTCATTTTGAATCAATTGTCCGGTTGTACTCCCTAGTTGAGCATCATTTCCCAGTTTTCCATTAAGTTGACATTCTTTTTTTTGAGTTAATCAGTAGAAAAGAATCCAAATAATGATAATTTGTTTTTTTTAAATCGTCAAAATACGAATAACCATTCCATCATAACCCAAAGTAATAAGACGTGTCTAAAACAGTGGTTTCAAAATTTTTATTCAAGGACTCCTCAGATAGAAACTATAAAGTTGGGTAACCCTCTCTGTGAATTCATAAGTGGAAAATTTGAATATAAACGATAAATTTGGCATAACGGACGCTTATAGTAGATCCCTTAGACCTGTCTGTGGACTTACGGTTTGGATCTGGTAGTCTAAAATATAATAGGTACTTTTTTGAAATTTGGGTGTTTGGTTTAAAAAAAGGAAAAACGGAATTCAATGAGAAAAAAAGTATTATTCGAGATGGAAATAGAAAAAATTTTCTTTAATTTTCAACCCAAAATAATTTTTTATCGTCCGTAGTTTTTCAAAAATTAGTCATAAAATGATTTCAAATAATGAAAAACGTGTCATTTTTAGATTTGTTAATTATTTCAAAAATAAATGATTCTAGAAAAAAATTTTCAGTGATGACGTCATATATTTTTATAAGCTTTTATTCTACTCACTACTACAATAATTTTAAAATGTATCAGTACTGCAGCCAACCTTCCGCAACGAAATAATATTTATTTCGCATGAAGCTAAAGTCATAAAAAAGTAAATAAATAAATAAATAAAAGCTTATCTTTTAAAAATTCGTTTGTAAGGTAAACTTATTTAAAGACAAAATCATTTTCACCATCAATTTTCGCTTAAAATAAGTTAATGGTCGAATAAAATACAATAGTAAAACATTCCACATTATGTAACTGCTGTGCTACATCAATATCAGGACACATTTAGTAGGGGAATGAATTTATCAATTTGAGGCTGACCCTCTGTAGCCCATTGGGTAATAAGCTGTGCTATTAATCGAAGCAATGAATGGATTTTGGTTCAAACCTCAAAAGTTCAAAAACTATTTTGAATTTTCCCCCCTTTTTTTTTCAATTATATAAAGTAAAAAAAGTAAAAGCAGAATTAACATGGAGTATTCCAGGAGGACTCATAAAGTGTCCACCACCCACAGTTCTCACCATATTTCTTATCATCAACTTGCACACGGCCAAGAAAACCAAGGAAAACAATCACCTGCACCAGATAATGGCTTACCATTACCATCACCCGACTAAATTAGCCTACCATGCATTCGATTTTAACCCGATAATTTACCCGCGATTGAACAAAATTAAAAAAATGTTCTCGAATCACAGCTGGACATTATTTCCACAGCAGTACTTTCAGTATTTTTCATTACTGACTTGTAAAACCATTGTAAGTATAATGCTTCCCAATTTACTTACCCCATTATCTAGAAAATTCAACGTATTATAAAAAAATTCATCGTTTATTGAGAAAACAAATTTGACAATAAAAACATCGTATAAAGTATGGTAAAATAATATGTATTTTCCATAAGAGAACTGGTTGTCTTGTAATAGAGGGAAAATGGTAGGAAACACAAAATTTAATTTTAATTAAAGGTAAGAATAGGCGCTTAAGATTAATTTGCCAGTTTTAATGATGTTTCTAAACATTGTTTTCTGAATGACGTTAAATTTTGAATTATTGAATTTACAAACCTAGTAGGAAAATAAAAAAATTTGATTCCTTTGTTTTGTATTGAAGAAGCAAGAGTGAGAATAGTTCTGTGTGCCTGGAAAGTGAGGTCCAGAGAGGGCTGGCCTATGCATCTTCAAACCTTACTAATATTTATCATAATTTATTGCAACATGCTAGGTACCAATTTTGGTGCCCATTGCCTGGAAGGTACTTTCTATAACATATATTTTTGTCTATTTTTAAATATGACGAACATATTTTTCCACACACTCTCAAATACCAAAAATGCAGGTATTCATCAATAATGAAAACATCCTATAACTCTTTGTAAACAACCACTAAATTATCCGTATTTAATTTTATGAATATAGTTATAACGTCTGTATATTTATGAACTCATTTTGCCGGTCCCTCGATTATATCGCAAGTCAGCACAACCCTATAATAACAAGCCCCTACCTCACTTGGCCTATCCATCATGTACACTTACATACCCCAAACTGGTATATAAACCCTCAATTCGAAGGAATTGTTACACAGTACCTAGTGCTTCTTATACAGAGCCACTAGTTAATAGATAGTCTTTGTCTGAGGGTTTAAATCCCAAATGTTCAACCTAGTTTATAGTGTTTGAAATATTATTTAATGTACTTGTGTCGTACAAATTATTATTTTATTAAAGGTGTTAAATCAACCTTGTGTTTTTAAATATTATTGAGTCTCTCAAACGCGTTAAGGTCCACAATAGTCATAGATGATAAATTACTTATTTAAATTATTATGGAAGTATTAATGCTTGTCCCCTGTTAATTATCTCGTGTATGGTGTAACACTGAAAGTGGTTCTAACTTGATACATTACCACCTCTTTTGGCCATTACACTTTCATAATATCTATTTTTGTTTTAATTTTGAAATAGATAATGGTTTTAAACTGTAATTTTATGTCAACAGTTACAAAATTCAATACAATCTGTATTTAATCAATTATGATCTATTACTAACTTCATACTTGTTATTAACCAAATTTTTACTGTTTAAAAATCTTTTTTTTTTAATGGAGCTGCTGCTGCATTTGAATTTGTTGTTTTATTCAATTTTGGGAGTGAACCTTACAATAAATAATTCTGGTATAATTTTTACAAAATGTGGGAAAAAAGGTATATAATGAGTGTCTTGTTTAGCTAGTTTCTATCAAACAAAACATTGTAATTTAGATTGTCTCATTTAATATTTTAGATTATCGATATGTTATGTTATATCTGACTGTCTGGCTAAGTGTTGGAATAAATATAACATTTTTGCCACCCCATTGACCAGGAAGTGTGGTTTATCAAATATGTTTGCTATGTTTCGGGTAAATATTTTATGTTTACTCAACAGTCGAAACATTTTCATGTATGGACTATATCACCTAGTCCTAATTATACTGGAGTTGGGTGGTGGGAATAACTGAAATATTTTTTGTTCTGCTCCAACTTAATTTTTATGTTATTTTTTGCTTGTTGCAGGTAAGTGAGATTTTTGTCAGATGATAATTGCCCTTTATTGTGGGTTTTATTGACAATGCAACGTAACCGACGGTACTCCTGTTATGGTATGTTCAGTGCAGTTAATTTGGCATCCTATTTTTGGTACAAGGTCTGGCTACTTTGTGTGAGTAGTGTCCTTAATATTCATTCTTATAACTTCAGAGATTGTTTGGATTACTCACCCAATGGGATTTGATGTTGGGCAACAAATAGAATTGTATCTGGTTTCAGTGTTTTGAATTTTCCAGTGTGATATCTAGGTCATGTTCTAAAAACAGCTCCCATTGTCTGATAGTAGGACTTGCCATTTTCCCAAGTTGGAAACATAATTTTCAACTTTCTTTACGGAGGTTTTTATTAGCTTTGGAACTCAGTATAGTTTTATATACTTAACAATTTTCTCAAAAGGTCAAGCACAATAAAGATTTTCTTCACTCCCCTTCTTCCTCCCAGAAGGGATCCAAAATAGTCAGTCGCTAGATCATAATGTTTTCTCTCTAGTTTTACAGTTTTCATCTCTCCATCATTATAATTAACATACAACCTTCCAAATATTAAATCAAAGTCGGCAAAATAAAGAAATGGTACCAATTGTTTTCTTTTCTCATGAAACGGATAATTTTCATCATCCCCACCTCTAACACTTCCATGAGGTCAATTTTAATACCCCGTTTTCAAGCAAACTGGGTAATAAAGAAAAAGACGGGTTTGGAGGGTGAAGCCACTCATTAAATAAAAATTTGAAAATTATAAAAACACACATATTAATTTCCTCTATGATGACAAATAAATTCGTCCAAAAACATTTGCCAAAAATATATGCACAGTATACAAGTGTACAAGTGTATATTTATAGGCAAGAGTGAGTGAGACAGAGATGAGTGACAAAGTGAGATGTAGAGAGATACTCTGTACGTATAACGATAGGCTAACTGCTTTCAAAAAGAAAAATAATAAATTTTGGAATTGCCTTCATCACTTATAGTGAGCAGTTAGTGTACATATATGTATGTATGTATGTATGTATGTATATATGTATGTATGTATGTATGTATGTATGTAAGTATGTATGTATATATGTATGTATGTATGTATGTACGTGTGTATGTATGTACGTATGTATGTATGTACGTATGTATGTATGTACGTATGTACGTATGTACGTATGTACGTATGTACGTATGTACGTATGTACGTATGTACGTATGTACGTATGTACGTATGTACGTATGTATGTATGTATGCATGTATGTATGTATGTATGTATGCATGCATGTATGTACGTATCTATGTATTTATGTATGTATGTATGCATGCATGCATGTATGTACGTATCTTTGTATCTATGTATCTATGTATCTGTGTATTTATGTATGTATGTATCTATCACCTAAATTTTCATTTTACGGTTTTGAGAAAACTACAAAAGAGATAGTACTGATATGTTCATGAAATATAGTCCTCATATAGGACCAGGTCTGAAAGAAACGTGGAATCTATTGGTCCAGTAGTTTCTGAGAAAATTGGAAAACAAAAAATTCCTTTAAAGTCGTTTTTCCAGGATTTTGAAGAAACTGCAAAAGGGATATTAGTGAAGTGTTCACAATAGATTTTCCTAGTGTTAGTACAAATTTGATAGTGATTTTGTACTTATTCGTTATGTAGTTTCTGACAAAACTGGAAAAGAAAACATTGCTTGAGAAAATGTCAAGTTCACAGTTTTGAGAAAACTACCAAAGGGATAGGACTGAAATTTTCACGACCTTAGTTTTAATATATAATCAAATTTGAAAGAAGTTTGGCGCCTTTTGACTCGATAGTTTCAGAGAAAACTGGAGAACGAGAACTTCGTTGAAAATTGGTTTTTCTAGAATTTTTAGGAAACTACAAAAAATATGGCGTTGAAATTTGTATAATAGATTTTTCTTATATATGTGCAAGTCTGATAGACTTTTGGTGCCTGTTCATTTAGAAGTTTCATATCAAACTGGAAAAGAATTTTCATTCACGGATTTGGGAAAACTACAAAAGGGGTCAGGCTGATAGCTTTACGAAAGATTGTCATTATGTGAGTGCGAGTTTGGTAGAAGTTTGGTGCTTATTGGTTTAGTAGTTTCCGAGAAAAATATAAAACAAGTCGACTGTGTTGCTGGAAGTATCTTTTTCTTATGTACGGCGCAACGGGTTACGAGCGTCTTTTATATGTTTTATTTTTGTATTATTTTTCATTTTTTATTTTAATATTGTCAATGAAAATTGGAAAATTGCGTTTTCTAGTGAAGTATCAATGCGCTAGTTTTTTTAAAAGAAATTTCAAAAATTTTCCGCATTTTTTTTACATTTGAATCAATCATTTCAAAAAAGGATTCATTCCACATTTTAGAGGTGTATGAGTTATACATGGTTTTCAACGGCAAAAGGGTGGCCCCTTACATTGGAACAGAAAAGAACTCATTTCTTATATTCTGAACGGGTGTAAAGATGCACCAAAAAAAAAGCCAAACCTGCAAAAAAGAACTCATTCCGGAATAATGCACGCTTTCTAGAACAGATTTCACAGATTTTTGTTTCTCGATTTTTTGCATAAAGGGTTTCATTCCGTTACGCTCAATTTTGTTTTTTTTGTGAACCAGCTGTTTGTACACAGTACAAAGGGTGTTGTTATAGATGATGTCTTGTAATATTATTTCGTAATAAATTCATTATTTTTCTGCAAGTTAATAGTCACTTTTTCGAGGTAAAAAAAATTGAATGTGCAAAAATGACATTCATTGCAGAATTTCTCTCCCCTATTACAGATGTTATGAGGGTCATATGGTGGATTTCTTGAGTGAGACATAAACTGGATGTTGTAGGGTCTCGACCTTCACGAGCTTGAGGTTACGAGTAAATTTGGTCACAAATGAGACAGTTTTTTTTTCCATTTTACTCAAAACTATCATGAGTGGAATGAGTGCTTTTTTGAAATGACTGATTCATTTTGAAAATTATGAAAATTTCAGTTAGCAATTTTCGTTTTCCCCTTTCCCTTATGAAAGGTTTTCGTTACGTGCATGAGTCTGGCATTCATTATTGTTTGGTTAATAGATGGCTCTCTCTTTCAGGAAAGTTTTATTTGGTTTTTGATTTCGAGAATAGGTGACGCTTGGTACGTAAAAATACTATAAGTAACTGTTATAAGTAAATGTCGAACAGCCATCCTCCATTTAAACCCGGTCTGTTGTAATTCAAATTCAGTTGGGAAGATAGCGTTGTTTATTTTCATTTCATGTAGAAAGAATGAAAATTTCGTCAGTAAAATTGTCCAATAAAATTACGCGATGGAATGGTTTAAATATTCTCTTAAACCATAAAACGAAGAAAGAAGAAAATGTGTTGTCAGTTTTCTCAATTAATGACCATCGTTCGATCCAGTAAATTGATATTTCATGACACGAAGTGTGGAGGGGGACAAATAATATTTTAACGGAACGTAACTTATTTGATACGAATGCAATCGTAAAAACTTTTTATTTTATGGAATTCTTTTGTATTTTTGCAATTAGCTGCTTTATTGGAAGCTGGCAAAACGTTGAAATTGGAAATGGTCAAAAGAAAAGCGTAACTAAGTTTTAATTTCATTTGTAGTATGATTCGGACGAAATTAATGGGTTGTAGGGCAAGAAAGGAGTGAAAGAAAAAGCTTTCAACTTGCGTATCAAACAATAAAGTCGAACGTTGATGATCCATCTCGTGGGGATCGTTAAAACGTAATTGGAGATGCGTATACTGGAATGCTTGTCTGACGCGGATATTGTGAATGGAAACAAATCGGAAGACGTTGAATGGCGATAAAATCGTTCCATTTTTGCGAGGAAAGTACCTTGAGAGTACATTTGTTGGCTGAAGTACGTAATAAGAGGGTATGTCGTTGATAAAATGAGAATTTTTGCCCTACATTTTTTCCATGTATTTATAACGTTAAGTTGTATGGCTATAAATAATTTGAAATTGACTGACCTTGTACATACTGTAGAATACCTTCTCATGAAAGAATATTCACACAAGAAGGTAATCAACAGATTATTTGTGTGTTCTGCCACTTCATGTGTAAACATATGGGTAAGCCAAAACTTGGGCGAAAACTGGCGATTTTAAAGCCAGTTTATATAAGGGCTTATTTTCACACACACATAGGTAGTAAATACGTATGTCTGTGTATAAGGGTGGTTCGTCATTTCTTGTAGAGATAAGAAATGGCGAACTGGTTAGGGTACTGAATTGTGACATCATTGTCATTGTTTGATTAATCATGCTTTGGTATTCATATGTTACTTGCGAGTACATACAAGTAATTACGATTGAACGTATTTTGTGCATTTGTTTAACATCATAGAGACAAATATTGGTCAGCTTCTGGGGTCCGAGCCCCTTCACCTCACATGAGTAATGTTCCCTCAATTACTAAAAAAGAAAAAATAATTTGTTAGGATCTAGGATGTTCCATCTTTTTTTAAGTAAGTTTTATTTTTTTGTACAAAAATTTTTTGGCAAATAGGATCGGCCCCATTTTGAGATCCTTCAAACTGACAGAGTCGTTTAAAACAGTACATGTAGACTTGGTTGTTCCATTGACACCATCTCAAGGATACTGATATGTGTTGATGATAATAGACAGACAACTCGATGGTCAGAAGCAATTCCACTCTTTGAGATGACAGCTGTAACTGTAGCTGCCAGGTTATATGACCCCTGGATTGCAAGGTATGGTGTTCCAAAAATCATAATTATGGACCAAGGTGACCAATTTGAGAGGTCACTCTTCAATGAGTTGTCTAAGAAGCTTGGTGTACAACACAATCACACTACAGCTTACCATGCTCAATCCAATGGCAAAATAGAGAGATGGCACAGAGCACTCAAAGTCTCAGTTATGGCTTATGATACAAAGAGATGGGTTGAGGTAATCCCCATCATCCTCTTAGGCCTTCAATCTTTTCTGTAACTGATATAGGACTCTCTGCAGTGTAACTAGTATTTGGTAATAAGCTAAACCTACCAGAGGACTTCTTCACAAAACTGACAGAAGTTAGCCCCCATATTATAGCACAAAATATAAGAAATGACTTCAATAACTTTCTTAAACAGGCAGCTCATCATGGCAAGCCCAAGATTTATGTCTCAAAATGTTTGACCAATACATAATATGTATTTGTTGAATACAAAAAAATAAGGTCTGTACTGGAAAAACCATATGTCAGTCCTTACAAAGTAGTATCACACAATGGCAAAAACTTTGTGATACTAATAGCAGGCAAAAAAGAACAATTTCAGTCGACAGATTAAAGCCTGCCTTTTTGGTAAATGATAACAAGAGAATATTGTAGGAGGAAAGAAAAGACAATACAGAAAATATTGAGACAGATTCAACTAAAATACACATACATAAAATGTAGAGGAAGAAACAGTCGAAACAAATGAAACAAATAAATCACAAACAAAAAATTCTCAAAAAACAAAAAATTAAAAATCAGTCAAATTCTCGGATGATGTCACAACAAAAATGTATGATCCTGAGGTCCCAGTATGCCATAGAAAAAGAGGAAGGCCCTTAGGAAATATAAAACTAAAAAACCTGCATCCAAATTGTAGATCTGAGCAATTAATGAGGAGGAAATGAAAATTATTCTAAAAAAATTTATATCTGACATAAAATTCAAACCCACTCAAAATAGAATCGATGAATTTGGAATCCCATGAGACACAAGAAACTCTGGTGATAAGCAATTGTAAGAATGAATGCAAAAAGACGACGACAAGAATAAACGAATCTACGTGCGATACAAAACAAAAACATCGCAATGTATTTCTGTTGTCAAACAAAGATAACCAAAATGTCAATATGTACTGTGACATCACTTTGAAAAGGTGAATCTCTTTGTCATCTGAAGATCTCTCGAGAACTTCATATCTCTTTCATCCTTATCTTTGATTAAACTGAACAGAATTTTACAGGAAAACTTTTTAATGGTAGAGAATTTTTTAGGCTATCCCTTCTACGAAAGGACAAACTCAGATAAGATGACAAACTGACACCGTGATCGACTGAAATCTTGCAATGAAAATCATTACTTAGACCTGAATTTTTCTATATATTTCCTATATTCCTTATTCATGTAAATACTGTACATACAATATTTCTTCCTCCTTTATCTCTCTTTTACAATGTCAAACAACAGTGAAAACCAATTCCTCGAATTAAACCAGAATCAAAAAAATCAAGAAGCTATTGGAAAATCTGACACACAACGACTTCTTAAACAAAATGGGGAAATGGCTCAAATTGAGGAAGGACTATTAATGCACATGGCCCCTCCAGTATCAAAAATCCTGGAGCAGATGTTGTCTCCTTCTCCACCTCTCATCTTGCCTCCATGATTGTGCAAAAGGAGGATTCCAACTTTGGTAACTCAAAAGCCTTAGCCCCCAACAGAGAATCATAGAATAAGTGAAGTTTGTCTTTACCAATGAGAGGGCTCCATCAATCCCAACTCCAACATACTCCTAAAAAGGGAATTCAAACCCCCATTTTGAAGAAACCAGAGTGTAAAACTCCCTACCTACCACGCTCCAATTATTATCCGTATGCCCCAACCAAATACAGGCCAAAATGGAACAGGGGTGAACTACAGGGCCCACATGGACACCCACAAGGAGTCCTACAAGTGCATCAGCGCAAGGCTGATCAAAAATGGTGCTAAGACTCATAAGTCCTAGTTTGGTACATTTTTCATTATTTTTGCAGTGTAAAAACTGGGGCGAGTAGCTGCTGGAACATTACTTGGGTGAGGTGAAAGGGCTTGGACCTCTAACAACAGTTGCTGCTGATAGGCTGGCCAATATTTGTTTCTATGACATTAAACAAATTCACAAAATATCCTAGATCGAGTACCAAACAATGATGATGATGTCACAATTCGGTACTCAAAATGGTCCGCCATTTCTTATCTCTACAAGAAATGACAAACCACCTATATAAACGGATGTATGTATTTATTACATATATGTGTATGAGGGCGTGTAAATAAAATTATGAAAAAAGAGGAATATCTCAGCCCTTAATTATGCCAGAGACTTGAACCAGGTATCAGAACTCCTGCCAACATGAGGCACATCAAATTCATTTAAAATTGTATCTGTCCTGGGTCTGTGACAGCTATGAAACCCCAAAACCCTAATTTCAACACTTTTTTGCTCCTAACTTGTCTCCTAATTGAGTACAGTTATGAGTGTTTTGGCGTTGGAATCAGCTTGTCAAGGCGCATCGATGTCATGATAAATCAGACCTGTCTGGTGCACTGGAGGTCCATAAAATACAATAACATAATATTTCCACTCATGTTTTTCTCTTATAACTTTATTCCTAATGAAGCTACAATAATAAATGATATGGCGTTACATTCAACTATTCATGACGTGTTGAATGAACCCACACCCAAGACACTAGGCTCGGTTTTTCTCAGAGGACTGTCAATGGGATTGTGTGAATGGGGAGGAAATGACTGAAATTGGAAAAACACAAGTGCTGTGAGCTCATATAGGCTAAAAAAATACATTTGCAAATTTTCAGCTCTGTATCATGATAATTAAATTTTACCCACACTGACTGAACTTTTGTCAGCCCTCAAGGCTGAACTATTCAATCAAATTTGATCAAACTCAGTACTAATATTTTGTAGGTTTGAAACCAACTACCTCTTAAATTTGAGTTCTATCGAATAATAATTACATTGACCTTCACAAGTGAAACTGTGAAACTTTTAATGGAACTAAACAGATTTTTTGAGGCCACTAGAGCTCTGGATAAAATAATTGTCAGCATTTAGGGATTCAGTACATCTGAAAATATATACAATGATGTACTGCACATAATTATTCATTAATAATTTTCCCTCCTTTTTGAATCTCCTGAAGGCTTCCATAGTAAGTTCAAAAAAAAAAATCTGCTTCACAACCCTAACTGGATTAATAATAAAAAATATTTTGTATTTGTTTGTGATCTGAACACCATATGTTCCAGTTTTCACTCTTATAATTGTATTGAGAAGAATGGCACCCTCCTGTGAACCGACGTCAAAATGTAGGTGGTATTTTCAGTTAATTGTGTGTATGACGCATAAAATTGTGCGTATATCGCATGAAAAATTTTACATTCTTATGTTAATTTACGCCTATGTTAACGCATAATGAGACATATGCGTCAGAATATGCACAAAACCCATTAAATTAGTAGCGTCTCACTCACAATATTGGCCTTGTACTGCAAACATGAGTAAAAAAAATGTACGTGAGTATGGATAAATATTCTCATTTCTCATACTGCATATACCCATAAATTTTTTTTTAAACTGACATTTTTTTCTGCTAGGGATAGTTCTTGTTAAAATAAGAAAAATTAGGCTACGAGAGTTCACCATTCGATACCTCTTTATTTGCAACTAACTATATTGAATTATAAAATTACTGAGCATGAAAACGATCTTGATAATATACGAAGCGCTAATCACAATAGGAGTGTGGCGGGGCAAGATATTCGAATAGGTACATTATTTGACACCCCATCTTAATTTTATAATTCCGGTCCCCATATACATAAATACAAAGTAAAATACCATTGTCAAAACAAAATAAAATTTACAACAAACATAACATACAGCGTAATTTTTCAAAATTCACACGACAAAGGGATTTAGTAAATATATCAGCCACATTATCAGATGTATTCACCTTCACCACTGTAATCTGACCATTCTCTACTGCTTCGTGAACGTAGTGATAGTGGACCTCGATATGCTTGAACCTTTTGGTGAAATTTCCAAGGCCTGCAATACACACAGCACTTAAATTATCTTCAAAGACGGATACAGGGTACAACAACCCTACAGGTACAAACAATTCACAAACACCTAATAAATATATGATCTCAGTTACTACTTCAGAGAGAGCGACATACTCTACATGAGTTGAGGACTTGGTGACTGTTCCCTGTTTCTGTGCTTTCCACAACACTGGGTTGCCACACAGCCTAATTACAAATCCAGAAGTAGACTTCCTATCTTCACAGTCTCCAGCCCAATCTGAATCAACAAATGCATCTAACCTAATCTTATCAGAGACTCCATATGTTAACTTGAGATCACTAGTCTTATACAAATATTTTAAAATTCGAAGTGCATACGCATAGTGGGTCTTATCATAGGCTGATTGAAACCGACTTAAATAATTTACACTAAATGAAATGTCAGGACGAGTTCCTGCACTGACATAGAGGAGTGCACCAATCAAATTACAAAACTTTACGTTGAAATCAGGACTATTTGACTTATACAGTTTTAAGTGCATCTCCATAGGAGTATCATAAAGCTTAGAATTAATAACATTATACTTTGTGGCAAGTAATTCAATATACTTTTTCTGACTTAAGGTCATTACTTTATTTTCTACACTATAATTAATTTCTATGCCCAGATACGAGCTTATGTTAAGCATGTCCTTCATTTTAAATCTTTTCGACAATCTACTCTTAATTTTAACTATTTTATCTACGGTTTTGCCACAGATGAGTAAGTCATCTACAAATAAAATAATAAAAATTGGATCAGTCTTATCCTTAGTCGAGTACAAACAGTAATCATATTTATTTCGTTCAAAATTTAATGTGCAAATAAAATCGTTAAAACAATCGTATCAATTTCTTGGTGATTCTTTAAGGCCATATAAACTCTTTTTCATATGCAGTATTTTCTTTACATTTACGTTAGTGTACCCGACAGGTTGTCTAATATAGACATCAGATTTAATTGGCCCATTAAGGAAAGCAGTTTCCACATCCATCTGGTGGATGGCGTAACTGTTCTGGCAACAAAATGACAGTAAAAGCTTTAACAAACACATCCGGGCAACAGGCGAGTAAATATCCACCAGCTCATCCTCTTGATGGAAACCTCTTACCACCAACCTAGCTTTATACCTTCCATCCATCTTGACACTATATATCCACCTCACATCAAGCACTTTCTTACCTTGTGGCAGGTCCATCTCTTCCCATGTCTCATTTGATTTTAAACTCGCCATTTCCTTATCCATGGCTTCCTGCCACAAGTGCGCATCCAATTGAGACATGGCTTCCTCATACGTGACTGGTACATCCACACTACAAAAGTTTACACTCACCTCGTAGTTTGCAACTTTGCCAGAGCCTTACGTTCTCTACTTGACTTACGTACTCCTGAGCTATTTGAGGGCGGAGCAGCACGCTGCTCATCCTTGTCACTAGTACCATCGTCCTGAGGTCTTGAGGACCCATTCTCCGGCAAAGTATCCAGTTCACGTGATGTCACCAGTTCCTTAATCGTCTCCTCGAGCCTGTTGTCCGGCAAAATGATACAACGCTCTGTCGATTCTACAAACGCAACATGACGAGTAACAATAATGCGATTATTAACTAGGACACGATATCCCAGATCGGTATACTCTAACAGCACTCCTTTATCAGCCTTACAATCCCCCATTTGCTACCTCGCCAAGTATCCGGCATCCGAGTGAAAACGCAGCTACCTTATAGCCGAAGGTTACTCACATCAGGTTTCTTCCTAAAAACAATTTGAAACGGAGTCTCACGTTCTACCGTTCTGGCAAGAGATCTATTTAATAAGTAGGCTGCAGCCGTCACACATTCTGGCCAGTATCTCCTATCTACCCTAGCCTTAGCCAGTAGACAGCGTGCCCTATCCATTATCATCCTATTATATCGCTCCTCAGTTCCATTCTGCTCATGTACGTGAGGGACACACGGTCACAAATAAATACCACGATTTTTAATAAATTCCGTTACATTAGCGTTAATATACTCGGTGCCATTGTCGCACCTTAGCTCCTTAATACGTTTGCCAGTCAGATTCTCTACAAGATTCACATATTTGACCAAACAACTATAAACGTCCAACTTGGCTTTAATACAATAAACTTTTACTAGTTTGCTATAATCATCAACAAACGTTAAAAAAAATTGTTCACCACAGTATCCAACCACACGATGTGGACCATTCACATCTGTATGAATGATTTCCAAAATATCTCTGGCCTTTTCACGATTATTTTTAAAAGATTTATTACTCATTTTTTGCTCCAAACAGATCGCACCCTTCAATTTTTCATTTTCAAGTTTACTTGGGGCTCCGTCCAGTAGCCCATCTTTAATTAAAACATTTAAATTTTCAAAATTAACATGACCTAACATTCAGTGCCATTTTTCCTTTAAAGATATTATGTTAGCATTAGTTGTTACATTAACCACCGAATCAGCCTTTACATTAACGGATGGTTTTTTAAAACATTCAAGATAATACAAATTATTACATTTCTTTGCGATAGCAATTTCGTTATTTTGAGAATGTCTTCTCAAATTCATGGAAAAAAGGAGTTGGGTCGACGCTATCTGCCAACCGCATACTCTCCAGCTTGCACCTCGTCAAAATTTGCAATGCGGTTGATTTCTTTAAGTAAAGATTATCAAACTTGTTCAACATACTTTTTGCTGTTGACTCAGAATACACCAACTCGAGCTGCTCGTTAGTTACTGCACTGACAATGTAATTTTTCGCATTTATTTCTATTGAGGTGAGGATTAATCACTTTACACAGAAAAGATAAGTATGGACTTCCATCTTGAAAATATTTATTCACGACGTTAGTACAACGACTGACAAACGGAGAACATTCTCCGTCGAGCAATGGCGGAAAGAATATTATGTTGGCGATCAGTGTCGCCACATGCAAAACGAATAAATGTAATAGTATGTTACATACAGTGTTAGTCAATGTGATGTCCCGTGTTCGTGAGGTAGTGAGGGAATCGTATCCCAACAATTTCTGCCAAAGACCACTCTGTATCTTTATCTACCGCCATCTTTTCCCATTTGACCACCATTCTACAGTTCTTATACTTGAGAAACAATAACATACGAAATTTCAACTTTTCATATTCTGCCCCATTAAACAATGGTATAGTAATATTATCCGATCGAAAAAACTTAGCCATACTTAGGCAAATTTACAGAACCGAATTCGATCACAGTTTCTCAACATGAACAGAGAAAAAAAATACAGATTTTTTCACAACCGAAAACCAGGCTCAGCTATCATGTTAAAATAAGAAAAATTAGGCTAAGAGAGTTCACCATTATCACTTTATTTGCAATTAACTATATTGAATTATAAAATTACTGAGCACGAAAACGATCTTGATAACACACGAAGCGCTAATCACAATAGGAGTATGGAGGGGCAAGATATTCGAATAGGTACATTATTTAACAGTTCTTTTTGTATTTCAGATATAAAATTGAAACATATGACTTTTTTTTGTATTTTAAGATACTAAACATTGCCACACTTGTAAAAATAGTTTGAATAGAATTTTTCTATAAAGTAAACCCTTGGAAATTTACAGTTTTCAAATTTTTCAACCTTGTACCCTTCAACTCAAAGAACAAGCAAAATAGGTGTCTAACTTTTCATTGGACCTAAGGAATACTACTTCCCGTGAAGTTCAGCACTCGATTTGTTCAACATACTGTATGTGTATCACTAATAAACATACAAGCCAGCTGAAATTAATTTGTCAAAATTATTTCGACAATATATTCCCTCATATTTGATGCACAGTTTCCACTACTAACACAGCCAGACATATATACTAAGAAAAATTTTTTTTTCATTGCTTCGGACAAAACAAATTCTACAGTGTTATTAATATGTCAGTAAAAATCCAGGGTTTGGGCACTTCAGGGCTTGTATATATGTATATATATATATAATGCATATATATGGACAGAGAGAGAGAGAGTGAATAAATTTTTTTCATTCTGTTTTATTCGATTTCATCCATGTTTGTGTTCTGCCTGGAGAAAATATAAATGATCAATTTTGGTGAAAATGAACAACTTTGCTCACAAATAGGCTAGAGACTTCTAGGATTTCCTCAAAAATTCCTTGAAACATCAATAAAGTAATCATGAAAATTTCCTTTTAATCTGTTTAGCGATTCTAAAGTCATGGTTGAACAAGTATACTTTATATTTCATTAATATATACAGATAGAAGATAGATAACCTTATTTCATTTTCTGTTTATGCAGTTGAACCAATGATACAAGATTGCATGCAATAAGTGATTCACTTCGTGGACACATTTGCATACACAGAATAATGTGGTCTATTTTCTCCTCTTATTTGTAAATGTTTAGCGGAAAAATAAATGTTTGCATTATGCGATGTCGGCGAAAAGGAAAGAGATAGGAAAATCAACAAAAAAAATAAGGAAAAGTATAGAGTGAGATAGAGAATGGAAGGCAGAAGTGTAAAAGATACGGTTTGGCTTGACTTCATACAGTGTTTCTCCAACTTAAAATACCATTTTTCACCGATGAGCTTTTTAAGAACGAAAATAAAATTCTGTCTTATTACGTTTTCACATAGCGCCCAATATTCCTGTGATGGCTTCGGTGTCATCGTCATTGCTTCGTGATGTCTTAAGTTTTTAGCCCTATCGTCGTATTTCGGTCACTGAGCTTTTGCACGCCATTGTCTTTGAATAACATTATTAATGGATTTTTTTTTTTCGTGAGATCTTTTTTCTGGTTTTTTTTCTCGCCTCCCTTCGGGATTCGTTTTTTTTTTTCGCGATCAGCGAATTTTGACATTTATAAAATTTATTAAGAGATGTTATTCGATACTCATTAAGAGCGGGAAAACGCCGGAAAAACTTTAACCCGGCCGTGTTCGTTGTGGTAAAGCAGATTTTGTTTTCAATATTTCTTCAAAATTTATCGCACCATCAGCAAATGTGCACCTACTACGAGAAATCAGTTGAAATGTGTAACGGAGTGTATAGGCGTGCTCAAGGTTTTTGGAAGCCCTGAGGCCCCTACAAGTTACTTTTTTTTGGGGAGATGACAAAATTTTGTGGAATACGGCATTTTTTTTGCTCTTATCATCAAATATTGCTGGGGGTAGTTTTCCTATTTTTTTCTGGATCCGTCGCTGCTTGTGTCTGTTACATATACCCCTTTGTGGAATTGTCATGTGAGGGGGAATGAGGTGATGATTTTTTTTTCCTTTAAAGTATCAAGTGACCTGTTTTTCAACTTTTTTGTAGTGTGTTATAAAAGTCGATTCATTACAGCCTCGTATATGACATTGATTCTTAGAGGCCCTGCCCCTGAGTCATTTTGTTGACAGTATACTATGAAAATGAAAGTTAAGAACAAAGAGAAACAAATTTCTTTTCATTTATACCTTGTTCGAAATTTATTAAAAACTTAATTTACATTCAAAAGTGAAACTGGTCGCAGCCAATTCATCGATTGTTTCCTCCAATGTCTATAAATCCAACGTTACATTGCCTTCACATCTGATGAACATCAAATGCGCCAAATGCTCTTTTTTCATGGTGGAACACATCTTGGTCTTGATAAATTTAACTACTTATAGTGAAAGTTTATTTGGCTGATGTATAGATATACTTGCAGTGTATAGGCCATCCTGTAGATTCTGTAAACAATTGGAAACTTTGATTGAATATTAAATTTTATCAAAAGTTTATGTAGATCACATCAGAGATGAGACTTCAGTATTTGTTTGTTCCTCTTATACTCAATGAAAATTTAAAAAAATAGGTAGGTACATAACTAAATATAGAATCATAAATTGGTAATATCATTGCTCTAATTAATTTAAAATTTTTTTGCCAATTACCAACACCGTTGTACCACTCTCCCAGTGTTGTTATGAAAGAAACATTTTATCGAGAAATGTACTTTTTTAAATACCAGATAAAACAATAGTGCTAGCGAAGCAAACAAAAATGTTTTTTAGTTTTTTTTGTGTTGTAGAACAATATACCTATAGCATTTATGTTCGTTTTTCGTAATTTTTTTTAGAGCACTCTGCCTACATGCTCGTTTGGGTTTGAAATAAACCTACATTCTCCATCACTCAACACTTATAATTTATCAGTTCAAGCAGATGGTTTATATTTATGGTTTCTACTTGCCTGCTTATGATAAGAAGTAAACTGAAAGTTTGCTTTCTTTCCTAATCTTGGAAGTTGTAAAACATTTCTATTGGTTGTAGATTAGAGGAAATTCTCTTCTCTTTCCAAAAGTAAGAACCGACCCAAACTTGCCAACTCAAATATCAACATTGGAAATTAGACCTTCTGTAGAATGAAAATTTTCTTCCTCATCCTCTATTTTGTTTCTCCCATTGATTGTGTAAGAATTTTATCTCAAACTTTTACAAATTTCTTTCTAGTAAATATTCATTGAATAATTTCCAACCCAATAAAGTCTAATTTTTTTTTACGATCTTATCAATCTCATTTTAACTTATTGAATTTCAGCAAAAATGGTAAAAAGAGAATTCTCACTTTCTAAACATTGCGAAAAACATATACCTACTGGTTAATTCTTTCAGTTGCAATGGTGATGACTAATGAGGCTTTGCTCATCGTGTTCAAGTTTAGATTATGATTTTTGACATTATAAAAGCTACCGCAATTGAGAAATTTTTCACTTTTGTTTTAGATCAAGTCAACTAGTAGGTAATAAGCTGTTTCGCAATTATATCCCAAATTGTTGAAAAGTAAAATCTGTTTTAAAAGTATTCTTTTGAAGTATAGCGGTCACCTGGCCACAGTCAATATTTTTGGCTTTTTGAAGTACCACAATATTGAAAGTGTTGAAGGAGTTCAGATAATTTACGAAGTGCTTTCCAATATAATATTATTTATGAAGGAAATGAAATATTTTTGTTATTGTTTCATAATTAATATGTTTGAATACTTTTTCTCTGTCCTAAGAGAAACAAAATTTTTGTGAAGTTAAAATTTAAGTAAAATTCAAGTCTAAAAAGACTAATTTTTCTTGATTTGAAATTTTTTGGTGAATTAAAATCAAAACCGGTAAATTTTCGGGAAAATAAATAGTTTTATGAGGAGAAGAAATTTGAGTGCCTTCAGTTAATTTTTCTGGACTTCAATTTTGAGAGCTTTACACGCCAAAATATTGTGTTTATTGTATTCTGGGGTGAGCTCAAATATTCAGTTTCCATGAAATTTGAGTGAGTAATATAACTTCATTTGTTTGAGAAAATCCAGTTGATTCGAAATCAAACATTATTTTTTGGCCAATTTTTTGGTTCATCAGGGTGAAATGAAAGTCACACCTTGGTATTTTTTTAAATGATTTCCTTCGTAGATATGGATCACCCCTCTGCGTAAGATAAATTATTTTAAAAAGTTTGAAATTGAAAATTTAACAAGTTTATTTGAAATTAAAAGTTTTTACATTTTTCAAAATAGTAGATAAATGACAAGGTTTTTCTGAAAATAAATGGTCTGTTGGTTGAATTGCTGCGGTAGACCTGGTGTGGTTGCATTTTTCATAATTAAAAATAACACATGAGATTACTTGGTACTAATTTTGGTATGCTGATCTGAAATTTGATGTTCAGTTTTTCATTTGATACATTCCTCAACACCCAGTGGCTTCAATAGGGGGCCAAATTTTAAATTCAAATTTTTTATTGTATGATACATCAACTGGTATGTTTTTTGGGGTGCGGATTTCGTATTTAGACTTCATTTTTTCTTTCGACCCATTCCTTCACCCCCATGAGTTGAAAAGGATGCCAAATTCAGTTGTGTAATATATCATCGGATATGTTTTCTTGGGTTCTGATTTCACATTTGGCGTTCATTTTTTCATTCAACTCATTCCTCAACCCCCAGGGACTTCGAAAGAGAGCTAAATATTGAATTAATATATTTTATTGTGTGATACATCATCCAGTATGTTTTCTGGGGTGCTAATTTCGAAATTAACCTTCATTTTTTCATTTGAAACATTCTTCAACCTTTAGAGGCCTCAAGAGGAGGTCAAATTTTGACTTTTCATATTTTATTGTGTACTTAATAACCATATTATTTTTTGAGGTTCTCTAATTTTATATTGATTGTTAAGGGTGAGACGTCTGGAGGTTTTCTCAAAGTTCACAAAGAGTGAAAAAGTCAGAAAAAGTTAAGGAATTTTTCTTTTATCTTTTAAAAATTTTTAGAATATGTTTCCAATACGAAGGGCTTGATAATGGGAGGTTCACTTCTGCCTTGTGTACTAAAACAGACTAATTTTTTTTTATCCGTTATTTTTGTCAAATTTTCATTCATGTTCTTATTACATGTTTATTTCGTTGATCTCATTGATTTTTATACATACTGTAAAACAGTTTTTTTACTGAATAAAATCACGCACTAAAAAGTAGAGAATAAAATAAATTAAAATTTGTTTGGTAAATGCTTTCATTTAATTAATGTTGTAAAAAGAAAACACCCTAAAAATACGAAACTGAAATAATTTTTTTCATTTTGTTTGTATCATCTAGAAATGGCATCAAATAAAAGCATGGAATGGATACTCGAATAAAGTAATAGAGAATTGTAATTATCTCCCATTAACTGGTTGAATTGAGTCTGAATGAAAGAGCAAGGATGAATTTGGGTACATTCAGTTCTTACATGCTTGTTGTGGGGACAATACTCGTATGAGGTATTAGGGGCTTGCACCCCTTGATGACAGTCACCGTCCAAAGGCTGGCATATATTTGTATATAAGATGTTAAACAATAAACACACTTGTACGTTTGTATGTTTGTACCTGTACTTACATACAGGTAAGATACATTGCACAGGCTGTGATCAATCACCCAATAACAATCTCAGTCATATCATGGACTGGTACCAAACGCATTGCGTTGTTTCTTATCACCTCAACAGAGGCAAGAAACAACACAACTGATGACATAATACTATACATATATGTACATATTTGCATCTGTGTGCGTGTGCCAAATTTGGTATATAAACTCTTGAAATGGCTACAAAATTGCCAGTGTTTGCCAAGGATTTGGCTCTCCCATACTTAAATGTATGAAGTGGCAGAACATACAAACCTGTAGAAAACCTTCTACGTGTGAGTATCTCACAACAAGGTATTCCACACTTGTCAACACCACTTTTTTATTTAATTCTATTTCTGGCTGATAAAAATAAAATAAAATAAAATAATTTTATTCTAAACTGATTTATAATTTGTTGGGTACAGCTATTGAACCTCTGTAACAATATATTCCACTAGTTAACAGTTATATTCATATATTGTTACACCAATAAGCTTTAATCCACATTGTAAAATACATATAATTGATGAATCTGGTGAGCAGATTATAGGCACCTCACAGGAGTGCAATTCCATCATGCTCTATCATATATTTTTATATGCGTCATATTTTTCTACAACCTTTAAAAATATGCCAAATTTGGTAAAACATTATTTATTATTTGAATACATCTTCCAGAACTGTCTCAAAGAAAGAAGCATCTACATTCAGTTAAAGAGGATATTTTTATTTGCATTATCAAAGGTTATAATATGTGTTTTTAGGGTGGTGATGTATATAGTTATGTTTAAATCTACAATTCTGCAAGCTTCTCCATAGCTCTGTGCTAATGATCTGGACAGTCACCCCTGTAACCTGTGTTCAAATCTTTATGATGTTACTGAAAATTTTTCTTATAATTTTTTTTTTCATTATTAATTTTTTGTTTTATTTTTACATTGTATCTGTCTGAGTGGATTAAGCAGATTGATTCTTATATTGAAGAAGAAAAAAAAAAAAAAACCAAAACTGCCAGTCTTTATTTTATTTTCTCTAGTATTTTTCATCTTTCATCTGTTTATGGATCCAACTGGAAACACCCAAAAAAAAAATTCTTTGTCTGATTGTAGGTGCTTGTCTCAAAGAGCTACTTTGTACAAGCTGCATTATTAGGAGTAGGATTATCAATAATCTCATTTGTCAGTTCTCACATCATCCTACTATGCTCATCTCACAACTATCATATCATCCTGTGTATTCGTCTACTCTCACATTTGAAGTTAATCTAATTTATTCATTTACTGTGAAAAATCACTTCTAAAGTAATCAATCTAAGGTTAACTTCTATAATGTCCATTATAAGATTAACACTGAAGTTATCTATCTTTTGTAACCAATAAATGTTAAGGGGGTCAATAATCTGAGTCCACAATTTTAGAATAGGCTTAATACTTCATAATATATAAAAATATTGGTTACTCTGAAGTTGATTAATGTCGATTGGAATTTTGTTAGAGTGTTTTATCAGCCATTTCCTATTGGCAAAAATTGGGAGTTACACATACTCAAAATATGTGTATGATGTACAAATGTCCATTTTTATATATGTTAACATATAATTTTATGCATTTTGCAATTTTTTCAAAAAAATAGTCAGTTTTTGCACATTTGAGAATATTGGAAAGAGTGCGTACTACATACAACACAATGTATCCATGCTAATTATACTGGAATAGCCTAATCTAAGTATGCAAAAACAAGTATGTTATATGCACAATTCAACGTTTACCTATTTATTATACTGGAGAAGCCTAATCTGAGTGTGCAAAAACAAGTACATTATATACACAATTCAATGTGCAACCTACTTACTGTACCAGAGAAGCCTAATCTAGGTGTGCAAAAAAAGTGCGTTGTATGCAAAATTCAATGTATACCTACTTATTATACTGAAGGAGCCTAATTTGAGTATTCAAAAAAAGTACATTGTATGCACAATTCAATGTAAAATGGGTGTTGAAAGTACGTTTAATCACAAATAAACGTACGTTATTATACCTGAAATGTATAACAGTGGATAGGCCAGAAAGAGTGATTTATTTATATCTAAGGTACCCAAAGGATATACAAATCCATACATTACTGTTTTTTGTAACTCAGCCTTACTTATTCGCTGTACTTGCCACATGCATGTAAAAATCGTTTGTTTTGTGCATGTGTCGCAAAAAATATTTGTTTAACGATGTTCGTCCACAAGTTTACATAAATAAATGCAATTAGATATAGCTAGAACTGACCAGGCAGTTTTTGTTATGCCTCCTGATGATTTGTTGTTAGATCTCGTTTTTTTCACGTTTATGTGTGTAACCTGTTCAGTATACATGCATTGACGCATTGTTAGCTGGGGTATTTGTACTAGTATTAAAAATTTATTACTTGACACCTTATATATAGTACCCTATATGTATCCCGTATATTATTGTTTCATGCGGGTCGTACGTAAAATTGGAAGCGCCATTAAATTGAGTTGTAAACTTTCGTCGATTACTAATTTACCAGCGAGTCCTTAATTTCTCTTTTGCCTTCAGTTTTCGAATTTTTTCCTCATTTTTTTATTGCTGTAGATTTGTAGCTTTTGTTTTTGATTAGAAGTTTTTCGGAAAAAGTTTGTTGTATGTTGTTAATAATCGTTTAACGATGGCAGTGAATGAAAACTAGGTCATTAAATTTGTAAGATGTTTAACTTATCGAGATTTTTTTTTTTTTAAAGGGATGTTCTAACGTCATACATTCTCATGTAACTTAATCGAACATCTTCGTTAGATAACATGATTTTAATTTAACTTGACATGACAATATTGTTTTAAAATTTTGTATGTGTGTAGAAAAAATGGGCTGCTTTAGTTGATGAAAATTTCAGCCTTTAGGTCTTGAAAGTTTTCTCAGTCAATTGTTTTTTATTTATTTCAACTTATCTGAAATATGTTTTCTTATAGCAAAAACTTCATCGGTATGGTAGTGTTTTTGTTTGATTTATCTCGTTTATGGGAGCTGAGGGAATTGGGAGAACATTTCCTTGACTGGCTGGAAAGAAAATGAGTGTGAAAATGTTTATTTAATGCGTACAATGAGGACGAGTTAAGTTGTTCATTTGATGAAACCCAAGTAATTCCTCTGGACAGATCGAGTGACGAGATTGGCTTTGATTCAGTGTAAATTTTCCGAAAATGAAGCACAGTAGATTCTTCACTCATTTATTTATTGAAGCTTTTCAGACCATTCATTAACTTAGTTTTCTCATATCAAACATATGCAAGTAGCCGATCTTAATTTTGCTGTTCATCAGTTCATTGTAGCAGTATAGAATGATGTTGCCAGGGGTGCTCTGATCCCCAAAATAATTGCAGAATTTCCCTTTTTTTCGAAACACATCCCCTCCAAAAAAATGCTTTTTCAATACAAAAATTAATTTTCAATTTTTTACATGTATTCATTCATAAAAAATAACTTTATGTAACGAGTTATCATATACTTATTCATATCAGTTATAAATTACATCATTCCTTGCTAGTCTGACTATTCCACGGCCAGCCTGTAAAGAAACCAACCAATAACATTAACTTGAGTTACTCGTCTAATTATCAATAACATACATTGCTGCATACTCAGTAATGAAATAGGTAGGTGTTAATTCACATCTTATTGAACATTATATATATATATATAATAATTATTATTTTTAAGGAAAATCGTTTACATGAAAAATTAATGTACTTTTTCGCACAAAGGGAATAAACGGCACTTGATTTGAAGGAAATATTTCTAGAAATATTTTGTGATTTCTATTCACCATAAAAATTTGTAAATTCAGAGGATTGTCTAAAAAAAATTATCAATGGTGGATTAGGTATCTATAGTATTTTCTTGCATCCACATCTCCAATTTCACGTTTTCAAATTATTTTTAAAGAAAATGTAGCTAGCAGTTATTATTGAAATGCTAATAAATATAGAACGTTGCTCAATGTATTTTGAATTTTTGTTGGAAATTATAACTTCATAGTTTGAAGCAGTGATGTTATAACAATATAGTCTCGTTACATTATTGTTTCATTATAACAACGTTATCACGTCCCATTGTGGTACTGTTAACAGTACCCATAAAAAAATTTTCAAGTATGAAAAAGTGAAAAACAAAAATCAAAATAAATGGTGCAAGTAATTTAGGATTCTGATGATGGGGGCTCTCCAAGAACAACCAAAACCTCAACACTTCTTCAAGGCTTACAGTGGGAGAAGGGTTGTACCTCAAAAATCTCTTATTTACCAGGAAACCGCTGAAAATTGAATTAAATAATCTGAAGAGTGAAAATAATTATACATTATTTCATCTAGAAAACGACACATTATTGCTAGTTGGTTTTAACCTTTAACTCGCCTTTTTTACAAGCTATAAGCTAGCTTTTTTGGGAGCTCAATGTAAACAAACAAAAGATGCTTGTTTCTAATCAAGATTTTACAATCCATAAGTTTGAGACTGTCCTATTTTTAGATCGTAAAGTCTCACTTTTTTAAAGCTGATTGTGAAGAAGCTGTTTTTGAACACATAAAATCTCAAATGAAGATTGTTCTTCGGTGGTTTTTGTGAGAAAAATTATAAAAAGCAATCTTTGAAAAATCAAAACAATCTTTAGTATAAACAAATATAACAAAAAGTTGGCTTGTACCATGTAAAAAAACCTAGTGAAAAGCTGCTAATACTGGATGGCTGTACTTCTGCTAGAAAAAAAAAAAAAAACTGAGGTCGGGTCTGTCCCAAATTCCCGATCAATATGATATCACATCTGAATTTAAATAATAAAGATAGTTGACCAGAAAAAATTTAGAACTTATTTTTTGAAACTGAGTGTAATGAAAAAATGTTTTTATTAGGTTATGATTAATAACGTTTGAAAAATAACGAAACGTTATTTTAATGTTATTTTGTAACAGAAAAACATTTTGATTTGTTAAGTAACAATTTTCGTAAATAATATTTCAGCTAAAAAACAGTCCATAAAAGAATAAATTTGGGTTGAAATTTAGATTTAAAAAAATACGCTTTTATAAGTATATTTGAAAGAAACAAAATAAAAAAATTCTCATCTCAGTTAGGATTTGGTTCCAGGGTACTTCGATCAGAAGCTTAATTAGTTACTATAATGTCACAAAGACTGTTACATTGAACTGATAAAACTTAAATTCAGAAAGTAAGCAGGATGATAAGAGATAACTGATAAATCAAAACACGATTTGAGCGCCTCTAGATGTTAGTACAAGAACTATATCACACTTTGTTGCATTATTAACTGAAATAAAAGGGTGTAATAAATTATTTATGAAAGAAAAAAAATTTAATATTGAATGTGTAATAATGCTCACAATAAATAGAAATGTTTGTTTTTTCAACTTTTGCACTGCATTTCTTTCTTAATTTATTTCAGTTTGCTTTTAAGATAAAGTAAGTATAATTATAATGGTATGGTATCTCTGAACAATTGAACAATTCTCACTTTTTACATTGACCATACATATGTTGAATTTGGTAAGTGCTCTGAACATGTAACAAGTGTTGCTAACTGAAAAATTTTTGTACAGTTTTCAAATATGGATATTTAAGGCTTTTCATAAGTATATTTCTCTTTACAAAGTAGACCAGCATTGGAACGGCATCTTTGCCATCTTTACCTTAAATGTTGGATTATACACGCGACATATTCAGTTATGCATGCTCAAATTATGTACTTTCAGTAAATTAGTGTAGATATATGTTCAAATGTATGTGATATGTGCATGATTATAAATTTATGAAATTTTTCATGTGTAAGATGTACAATATGATGCATAGGTGTGTGATAATGCATGTAAGATCCATAAAAAACATGAAAACTTATATATTTATGTCGACTTCTAACCAGTGGTGATGAATGTACTTGTATTCTCACTGGTCAGTTGTGTTGGTAGTTTCTACATATGTAGGACAAACACTCTTTTTGGTTCATGGGTTATGTTCACCTACATAATCTAATTTTATTACTGACTGTGCGCCACACACATGTAATGAGGTTTTTGTAGTAGTACGCCTGTGTGTCCTACAAGTGGTAACCCTGACATGCATATTAAAACGATTTGTTGGAACAAAAAATGTACGGTTATCTAGCTTCCTCTCGCATTCATCAGCCAGCTGCCAGTCAAGAATGTTGTAGCTCTCCTCCCTCTTGGTAAAACAGTCTAGCCATCCATGTTGTCAAAAATGTTAGTAAACATTCATCCTCATGCTGGATCTTTCCAAAAAAAAGCAAAAACCTGGTTTGTAACAGATGGGGAATTATTGTCCAAAAGATAAGGATGAACTTGAAATTTTGATGAATAGAATGTAGGTTAGGAAATAAAAATATGTTTATAGAGGAGATAAGATTTTAGTAATAATTTTGGGTAGATTAACAAGGTTATAGGCACCCTGCAAATGTCATATGTATAGAATTGCTACAGATCTATGTGAATTAATATTGTGTTGCAGCAGTGGGTATTGTCCAGTATATTTATAATTTGTTACTATATTTTATTACCAGAATAACGAAAGAAAGAAACGGCAAAAAAAAATATTTTTTGAAAAATCTAAGAGGCTAAAGGCCGTGCATATGAAAAGGGCCTAAGAGAAAGAAGTGAGTTTTGAGAAAAACGCATTTGAATTTTGTGTTTGATGTCATTTTCAATAGTTTGAAGCTGCGATATTGTGGTAAAAAAGGTAAGAAAATGTAGTATATCTAGTTTGTAAATCAGTTTTTATATTAGTTCGACTTATTTTCCCTATTTTCGAGGCATTTTCAAAGTTGAATGCAATGTAGCCCTTTTCATTTGCACGAAAAATTTGTGTCAAAAAATATTTTCCAGTCTCTTCATATCACTTCGCATGGACGGTACTTTCATTCCATCATTTTAAAAATATGAAAAGAAAAATGATTGTACACTTCTTCTAATAAGACATTTATTGAAAAAATTGCAAATTCAAAAAACAGATAAATAAAAAATATTAATTCTGAAAATATTCCTCCAGACCGTAGCTTTTCACGATTTTTTAGCAGGAAATCAAAAATAATTATTAGTCCCTCGGAACTAAATTCAGTGTTAAATAAAATTATTACTAAACCACAGACCGCTGAAATAATTGAAAAAGGTGGAGCTCTTCAACTTTAAATGGAAGTAGTGCCACTAACATGGCTATTTAGAGCATAATTTCGCTAAATAAATGAAAAAGGCTCGAGTGTTACTTTGGCCCTTTCTATTTGCCCGATACCTTTTGAAAAATCAAAGAGGTAGGAATAACCCATTTGAAATCAAGTTTTGTCGTCTTCTAGCCAAAACATAAAGTTGATGAACAAGATATTTCCTTTTGATTATATGATATTTTCCCACAAATTTTACTGTCCAATATGGGATTCGAACAAACTTCGAAGAGTTGGAGTTGACAGGCAAAGCAATTATAAAGTTGTCAACAATTTATTGAAACTCATTAGTATTAATTTATGTTAAATTCGTAAGCAATATACTTATTTCACTTTCATAAATTACATTAATCTTCTTCAACAAAAAAATCAACACATTCGTTTATAGCTCTTTGAGCCCCTCTACATTTTGCTTTCTCCGTACTTGAGATGTTTGCCTCATTTGATTGATAGTTTGAGCAGTTCATCAAAGCAGGAAATGTAAATTCAAGCTGAAGACTATTTTAGGAAATAATATATATGTTAGGAGCAGAATGCGAAAACGGCCATTGAGCGAAAAAAACGATTTAGAACGCGTTTTGTTCCTTTTTAGACTTCAAAAACAACCGTAACGCGTAATGTGAAACTGAAATTGATCAGAACGCGTTCTCTTACACGATAGATACCATAAGGCGTTGAGGGGTGAGAAAAAAAATGCAGCAACGGGTTGTGGACATGAAGAATGCCAGAATGCGTTTGAGAGAGTAAATTAATGTAATGCAGGCAGGTAAAATACAAATTAAGGAAAAATTTTAAAATAATATTCAATATTATGATTTTTGTTAATACAGGGGCCGATGTAATGCAAGTTGGTAAAATATAAAATACAAAAATTGAAAAATAATGTCTAAAATTATGATTTTTTGTCAGTACACAAGGGCTACTTATTTTTACACGCCGAATTATTATGGCACTTGGAATTGCAAGACACGCCTTGTCTCTTGCATTTGCATCTTTTGTCAATGCAATATCTTGCATAAGTACAATGTACAAAACCTTATGAATCATGTAACTTATTTTTACAGGACAAACTATGTCTCATACGCATCGTGGCCCTTCTCTGTACCACAATGCGGTGTGGTTAATTTAAAAGACAATCATATACGGCTCCGAGAGCGCCACCTGGTGGCAGAAGTTATAAGAAATGGGATGGTTGGAAACGAAATATCATATACATGACAAATGCAATATCATATACATGACAAATGGTGTTTTGTTTTGTTATTATTTTCATTTATCACTTGAGTTTTAATGTCGATAAAATAAAATATTATTTGAATAAAATAAATAATTTAACTTTTAAAAGTAAACATGGTTGGTACCAAATGCTATTGTTATGTTGTGGGCTATTCAAACAATGAATAAAAAATTGTGAGCTGCAGTTCTATCGCTTTCCTGGCAAATCATATGAGGTTGAGCACTCATAGTTTTTGAACTAATAGGCGTATCTGTTAGTTCAGAGTGCAAAAAATTTTTATGTCAAAACCTAGGAAAATATTGAAGAATTCTATGACTAATATTACTGAAAAATTAAAAACCAATAATACTTCATAATTAAAAAAAATTTTTTTTCCTTAATTGAAAATCACTTTTAAAATAGCTTACAGTGGTAGGTCTACCTGTCACTTTTTTTTTTCAACACCTGCAATTTCTTCGGACATACAATTTTTGAAAAATTGAACTATTTTTAGTATAATACGTGTGGGTTTATCAGGTTTTTTTTTTTTAAACTGATTAAAAACAGTGAAGGTAAATATTTCACCATCTTTATTTTTAATCTGATAAATTCAGTTTTATGTCAATCTGGTTGGCGTAAACATTAAATTAAAATAGCAAACATCATCAAACAAACCGCTGCTCATCAACAAGGGAGGCTTAGGAGGGTGACTCACCATTTTACTCCTCTTTTTTCTTTTTATTATTGTTTTATCGGCTGTAAAAACCAAATAAAATTGAATCCAACTACCACGCACTGTGAATATTTAGAGTTACAACTATAATTTAAGTAATGTTTGTAGGGGCAATTTTCTTCTCTGATCACTTTGAAAATCAAAATCAAATTGACTACCATTGAAAAATTTTTGTACCAATAACCTTCGTTTAATGACAGGAGTATCATTATCTTTGTGAGAACAGAATGAAAACAAGAATATTATTTTAAGATGAAAATTAACAAATTATGTTTCAACAGGTGTAAGATACTGTTGTATTTTAGAAATATAAAAAAAACACTTTATTTTGGAATTTATATCTTTTTCCTTTTTTCCCAAAGAAAAATGAGTCTGAGAATATATTCCTTTTTTTTCACTTTTTTCAAATATTCAACGAAATTACATTACTATACGTGCTGTTCTTTTTTTTTTCTATTTTTTATTGTTATAGTATTTGCTTTTTCAATGAGTTTTTTATAAGTTTTTCAAGTTCTGTCTCTCGCTAAACATAGTGATACACGCAAAAGGAAGAAAGACGTTGACATTTTTCTCGTATACATGCCTTTCACAAAACAAATACTATCAAAAAATACGTCAGAATTATATAAACTCACAACTTTACAAGTAATGATAAGGCATCCCATTTCTTAAACAAAAATCTGGTAGATGGCGTGCACGCTGTGCAATGGAGATACTTACCTAGCGTATCACAACGCATTGTGTTTGTCATAAATCGACCACAACGCGACGTGGCATTAATAGCTTCCCAAAACGCGTTCTGGTCATTTTTTTTGCTCAATGGCCGTTTTCGCGTTCTGCTCCTAACATATACATTGAGAATTTTACGATGATATGATAATGAAAACCAATTATATTTTTAGTCCTTATTGGAAATATCTGCATGAAGAAATGAAGTTATAATAACTCTGATTTATACGAAATCATAATATTCACAAATTTCTGTTTATTTTAGTTCACAATCTGCGCCCAATAACAACCACATTATCATTACTACAATTTCTGCTAAACTGTATTTTCAACGCAATATATGTTACAAATTAATTATATGAGCTTGAAACATTGTAAAGAACCTTTTGACTTTCTTTGTATCTTTGTTTATGCTTTCTGGAGAAAATATGATTAATGAATAAAAATAAAATAAAATAAGTTGTGATATAACATTGGAGACTGTGTAGCCTACTTATATTGATTGATAAAGATTTATCACTGTAGCTGCATTTAAATGAAAAATACCCCGCGAGGTAACTTCCAGCCCACTAGCAGCTAGTATGATAGTATAATAAATACCAGGCTTATACTTGAAAGGTAGAAGAAAAAAAAGTAGTTAAAATTAAGAACAGATTTAATAACTAACGAAGTGAAAATATTGAAAAAACTGCCAAACGTTATTTCATTAAAAAAAGTATAGTTGAAATTCTATTTCTGTAGGTACTGTACCTACAATTATATATACTCGGACATCATTATTGAAATTCTTTGCGCAAACACTTAGAAGCTTGACGCTATAATGTTAATCACGCTTCAACTTGAAACAACGAAATCAACTTTATTAGTTGGTGTTAATTCGATAATTAACTTAGTACAATTTAGAGATTTCATCGGTAAACTCGGCGGCTGCGTTCGAAAATAAAATGAAAAAAATTGGGGAGAGAACGATAATTTCCCTGCTTATGAAGTAATTTGTGTTACCCACCTATTGTAATAAATTTTTGTATATAAAAATTTTGCAAGAACTCGTTTTGAAATTCACATTTTCGTGTGTTCCCAAATTGAAGAACGAAGTGCTTTTCCTTTTATTTTCATAACCATCACTATATATTAATTTTTTGCCTCGTCATTATAATGTATTTTATAAACTCAATTTCGACGAATGGTCTGTTTATCGACTCGTATCCGAGCGTAAAATCTCTCGTGCTTTCGTGAAGCTGTACGTGCAATCGTAAATTTTCTTTTTGTGATCATGTGTATTCGGTAAGTGGCTCCGGCACCCAGCCCCACGTTGTGGAAGGTCGTGAGTATTTTTCGAGTCATTCGAAGAAGCGTGCGCTTCTAAGTGCATGTAGGTACCTCGCCAGTACAGTCGATCGTCGTAGTACCCGGCTTTTTTTCCCCCATTTGGAACACGCATAGCCAGTGTCTCACGTGCTCTCTTCATCTTCGTACTCTTTGTGATCTGCTTGTTTGTGAAAAGCCGGTGATAACTTACGATTACATGTATCGGAAAAAAATTAATTATTAAAACAATAAAAATATTAAATAATAAAAAAAAAAAAAAAAAAGAAATTTTAAATAAATAATTATAAATTGAGCGAAAAAAAAAAAAAATCGAAACAGTGAGAGTAAAGATGAATGAAAGAGTAACGCAAATTTTTATTGTTTCTTTTTATTTATTTTTTATTTTTCACATTAATTATAGATAGCTATTGTTCGTGTGTGAAGCTGCGTTATTATTCCTCTTTTTGTTCCCCATTTACTTCAGATAATTTCATATTTTTTATTAAATAAAGTCGAAAATTTATGTTTTTCCTTTGACTCAATATTCAAGCATTCAAAATTAATCGTGTCGAGAAAATTGCGCGGCATTCCAAATGATCCGGGACAAATAAGTGATCCAGTGAAAAAAAAAATGTAAATATTAACGGTTTATACTTGGAAAAAAAAAAAAAAAAAAAATTAATCATAAGCGTATTGCTCGATTCCGGAAATCGGTTTTTTATTCTGTTTTGTGGTTTTAGTGATGCATACTAAATTCGCTTCTATCCATGCATTTTTTTTTCTCCAATAATTATGGTTTTGTTTATTTTTTTCTGTGAAATTTATTTTTTTGAAATAGAGATTTTACGGTGATTAGGTTTTTCGAAGAATGTGTTCTGTTTCCATTTCCACCACTAGATCTGCGAATTTCTTTTATTGTAAAAACAGCATAAATGAAAACGTGAAGTTCCCTGAATTTTTTCAAATAGAACATTTGTGCAATATGTATATTTTTGTTTTTTCAATTTTTTGCTTCGGTTTTTGATCGCTTAGATCTTTAAATTATATTCCAATTTTGAATCTCCGTTGACGTAATGCGTGGCCATTTGTCGATTGGTTTATTGTCTCATGTCTGTTAATTTATTTTCTCTCGCTGTTTTTCTGTTTCATTTGTGATTTCCTTGCTTCATTTCGAGTAGTAACGACGGTGGTTGGGACTGCTAATGCTAAAAACTTGATTTTTTGACGTTTGATCGCACACGATTTGGAAATCTGATTAAAAATCATGACAAATGAAAAATAGCTTCTCGAACTAAATATGTAATGTAGTACATGTTTTATACTGTGTGTCGTAGGAGTGTTGGTGTATAAAGTTTTGAATTGATGAATTGAATACGTCACGAGACCCAGATGTTCTCTGCTCTTTGACAGTGTACGATTTTATAAGAGCAGGACTGCTTAGTAGAATCCCCTACGATTACTTGTGTTT
This sequence comes from Ericerus pela, assembly GCA_011428145.1. NCBI lineage: Eukaryota > Metazoa > Arthropoda > Insecta > Hemiptera > Coccidae > Ericerus > Ericerus pela. The sequence continues at coordinate 883,734 of WOFM01000139.1, read as the reverse complement.
TTTGATCTGCAAAGATATATGTAATATTCCTGTGTCACGATCTCGTTTTACAGTTGTTGGTACCCCAAAATAATAAAAATTATCTTTAAAAAGTTTATTAAAAATACATTTGAAAACTAGTTAGTTAGTAACTATCAAGCTCACATCTTTTAATAAACGAGTCAAAGTATCAATTCAGTTGTTTAGTGTTGCACTGCCAATTTTCTCATTTTCTATAGGACTAAATTTTGGAATCAGTCATAATACTTCTTTAGGGTCAGAAGGATAATTAATGATTAGCCTGAGGCTAGTGTTAAATTTCTGTTTCTGTTTTTTAACTTTTGATCTTTATTATATACTGTGGGAACTGCCATTCCTTGCCTAATATAAAATACATTCGCCAGTTATAGTTGGCGGTGAGATGGCCATGCGGTTAAGATCATCGCTTTTAGCTGGTGAATATGTAGGTCCCAGGTTCAATTCCCCAAACCGACAAAACCTACACATACTTTTAGAATCGTAGGGAAGTCTCTTTTTGGTAAGATGCCCAGAAGTGGAGGTGAATTTGCATATAGGCCCAGCTGACCCAGGCCTATAAGAGTTACATTGTCAGGGGCTCTAAATGTGCAATTTTATCCAAATTTAAGGGGGAATTGCAAAAATTGTTGACTTGTTTTTTGCTTGTCAAAATCATCCGAATGGTCTATCTACGCCTCTGGAGAGGTGCCTTATTTTTTTGGGTCTACAGCATCAAAAACTCTGAATCCGCCCTTGAGGATGCCATTTATGTTCTTTTTATAAGCTTTTATTATATTCACTGCGATTTATAAAATATACCAATACTGCTGCCAACTTCCTCTAACAAAATAATGTTCATTTCGTATGAAGCGAAAGACAAAAAAAAAAATAAAATAGAAGCTTATTTTTTAAAAAGGAGTTTTTAACCTAAACTTATTCAAATTACCTATCAAGAACTTTTCCTTACTAAATTTTCATCGGACGGAAGAATGTATCATCGAGAAATTGGCGTAGATGTACTATATTGGGAAGAAGGCAAAGAAACCTAATATTCATTTTTTCACATTGTTCAGTGACGTCATACAAACTTTGGCGACACAAAATATCTCCAATTAATTCTTTAGGTCCGTCTGGTATCTACTTTTCATTGAATGAAATTACAGTTTTGCCGAAATGATTCTTAAATACGATTCTCAAACATCGTCGTTGTGAACCATCTCAGTGGAGTTCTCGAATAACCAGAATCATCAATGTCATTTTCATTCCATATCTCGAGCAAGGGAATAGATTTATAACAGGACAGTAGTAATATTCTTGTAGCAGTTCGAGAAATGATTACTGAGGTTTTAGTCTGGCTTGAATTTTACCAAACTCCCGAATGCTTACGACTTTCTCGCGTAGAAACTTGATAAGGAGGAGAAAAGAGAAACTCCTGGAATGCACAGGTTATACCTCTACCTACTTGTGTGTATGTGAATACATAAATGAAAACCTTGCGACATTAAGTATAATTCTTACTTACCTCAAATTAAATGATGAAAGAAATTTGTTTTGATGAAAGGGGCCCGTGATTCAAACGCCTTCGTAGTTTTGAAAGTAAATTTTAAACAAACCGAGAAACAGTCCGGTTTAGAAATTCACCACTCATTGAGAAATAAGTTTATTTTTCAGTTCTAAACAAGAAAATCGAACAGCTTTGAATTTTTTAGTGCTACATTTTTCCAAATCGAAGAGACAGTCTGGGGGAAAAAATTGAAACTGAAATTGTCGCTTTTTTGCAACTATCGAAGAGATCTGTAATCGAACACGGTTTATGTTTAACAGTCAAATAAGTCAGTAGTTCAACACTCGATCCAACACAAAGCAGAAATAACAAAGTTGCTGGACACCATCATTATATTTATATTTTCTTTAATTATTTTACTCAGAGGGAGCAAATTTACGTTTTTTAAACGTTATTTTGCATGTAGAGGAAAAACTCTTGCTTTATACTAGGCCCAGCTCTATCTATCATTGACTAAATCATCATTATCATTAACATCTTATGTGCAAGTAAAATGAGTAATGAGAATACCGTTTCGGAGAAAATTTGTTATTTGTGGTGAATGTAATATTGGTCTATACTTATATATTGCTGTCAGAACTAAAATTTGGTCTTTTTAAGAATTTACTTGTCAAAACTAGTTGGGAGAATGCCTTTGGCCCAATCCAATTTTGACTGGTCAATGTTAGAATGGCCGATAACCTTCGGCCAATTTTTATTTTGACGAACATATCAATGTCAAAACCTGAAATAAATTAAAACCAGTTTTGCCCTAAAATTTAGTCAGAATTGTTGCACATACACGCGCATCTGTGCATACACGCAACGTGTGTGTGCCAGTATAGTCAATAGATAACTGTTTTTAACTAGGATATATTAATTTGAATTGAAATATGACTTTCTTGTTTTAACTAGTCAAAACTAAAATTGGCCAAGGACCATTGCCTATTTTGGCATTAACTAGTCAAAACTAGATTAGGCCAAGGGCATTTGCACAATTTAATTTTGCGTCAATACGAGAAAAGATCAAATTCTAGTTCTGACAGATTTTATTCAGCCGCTTGCAAAGAGGGTATTAAAATTGACCTCATGGAGGGGTTAGGGGTGAGGGTGATGAAAACTTTTCATTTAAAGCAAACGAAAACTAATGACACAATTTTCCCATTTTGACTTAATTTTGTTCTTTATATTTAGCAATATTGTTGTCCGAAATAATTTGGTCTTTTCTGGAATTTACTAGTCAGTGATAAAATAAGCAATAGCCATTAGCTGGTTTTATTTCTAACTAGTTTAAACAAAAAAATCATATTTCAGTTCAAACTCATATTGCCTAGTTAACAGTTACTGATTATACTCTACTTACAGACGCATCCGCACACACACCCAACGTGCCAGTGTGTGTGTGTGCGCTCAGATGCACGTGTATGTGCAACAGTTTTGACAAAATTTTTATCAAAACTTGTTTCCACGTATTTCGGGTTTTCACATTGATATATTAGTCAGAACTGAAACTAGCTAAACGCCATTGCCCATTCTAGCATTGACTAGCAGTGCCAGATTAGTGTCCACTGCCACTCTGTTCAAATTTTTATCACTACTCATAATCATTGGCTCATACAATTTTATGTATGATATAATAAATTATTTTTTTCTATTTTTTTTTGAAAAGAACAAAGCAAATAAATTTTTCCCTCCCAAAAATTTTCTACTTCAGAAATTTACCATTCTTACTACAGAATCCGCACTCTGTGTAGATCTGGTGCTGTTGACTAATCAAAACTAGATTGGGCAAAGTGCATTTTCTCAATCTAGTTTTGACTGGTAAATTCTAAGGAAGATCAAACTCTAGTTCGGACGGTAACATATACATGAGTCTTTTTACTGTTTTGAAAAAACTACAGAAATCATCAGGCTGAAATTTTCATAAAATATAGTCCTTACTCATATGAGAGCAGGTCTGATAAGGAGTTCGGTATCTATCAATTCAGTAAATCTTCAAGAAAACTAAAAAAAAAAAAAAAAAAAAACTGAAGAAAAGTTAGTGTTTATAGTTTTAAGGAAACTAAAAAACAGATAGGGCTGAAATTTTCGCGATAAATAGTCCGCATATAGTCGCATTTCTGATTGGAGTTTGATGCATATTAATTCAGTGTGTTTTGAGAAAAATGTAAAGAAAAAATTCAGCGCTGCAATACGTCGCTAGAAAACAGTTTACCAGTTTATATTTACAGTAAAGTCAACGACCAATTCTGAATTTCAAATTTATGAAAAAATTGCAAAAAGGTATCGATAGTATTATTGATATGTAAGAAACATCTATAGAAATTTCATTGTTACAGTTTTAAGTAAAATGAATAACATAACCCCTTGAGTTATAAACATGGAAAAGATACGTCAAGCAACATTGGTGACTTGCATTTTTCCATAATTTTTTTTTTTTCACATTTTTCTTGGAAACTACTGAACCATTAGGCACCAAACTTCTATCAGTCCTGGAGGCCGTTTACGATCTATCTGTTAGCTTTATAGCTATGTCTGTATAGCAATTATAAGAGCTGTATACTTCTTGCTTATCAATACTTTATCGATCTATATGGCCATGTCCGAAGGTGTCTGTATAAGTTAATAATTACTATAAAGAGTTAGGAATGTTGGTGTTTGTGATTTTTAAATTGTGGATTTTTGTATTTATAATAAAAAAATTGCTTTTATCAACAAATGATTCGCTTCTGCGTATGCGTTTAGGTTTCATTTATACAGACAACTCGTAAACACTTCTTTATGACCATGATTTCTTTATGGTCCTTGTGGGAACCACCATACCCTGTCTAATATAAAATACATTCGCCAGTTATAGTCGGTGGTGAGATGGTCGTGTGGTCAAGTTCACCGCTTTTAGCTGGCAAATATGTAGATCCCAGGTTTGATTCCCCGAGCCAACAAAACCTACATCTGGTGACTCTTGACGTGTGCTGGACACACACGCACCCTAGTGGTGCATGGTGGAACTCACAACTCTCTTTCCTAACTTGAGTTGCCGATAGATGGCGCCCTATATAGTGGAAATAGAACCGGTATAGGTAGTATATGCCTGTGTGTATAGGTATAAGAGGCATTTCTGATTCCGCCCAACCTCCCACAGCATCTAATGTCATTCAACTCGTGTTGAGTCTCTCTAGGGGGGAGTGTGTGGGAACCACCATACCCTGTCTAATATAAAATACATTCGCCAGTTATAGTCGGTGGTGAGATGGCCGTGCAGTTAAGTTCACCGCTTTTAGCTGGCGAATATGTCGGTCCCAGGTTTGATTCCCCGAGCCGACAAAACCTACAGTCCTCATATATATTTCGTAAACGGCAGCCTGGTCATACATAAGAATTAAATTTATTGAAAATTTCAGAATTATTTCTCTTGTAGTTTCCACAGAATCTTAGAAAAATCACTTTTTGAGACAGGATTTATTAGCTCTCTCATGTGTTCATTATGTTTTTGAATATTATTTTTGAAACATTTTTATTTAGTGAACATTGATGTTTTTATAATTTTAAGATTTTTTAATGATGGATGAATTGGCAGAGTATTCTAGCGAAGCGCTTCGCTAAAGCTTTTTTCATTATTACAATCGAATTCGTGATTTCTCGCATGAAGTCATGTCAACCTCAGAATTTGGTGAAAAACGTTAACATCATTAATCTTCAATTAGGTAGTGGTCTTCGACGGTGTGATTGAAATGGGTGTTCGTCGCTTAAGAATTGCAGAAGTCATCATTTCATCGTATTTTACGACATCCTTGGAACACAGATCGCCAATTGGTACAATCATGGGTTGTTTTTTCGTTCTTCTAACGGAGACGAGAAGAAAGACCCGGAAAAAAAAAGCAGAACTTTCTTGTCTGCTTTGAGACGTAAAAGAAAATCAAAAAAGTAGGAACGATTGATTTCTATCTAGGAGACAAAATTTACGACTTGAATGATGGTGTACGCGAATATTTTATTTATCGGTCATGTGCCCATTTCTCTGAATAAAGACTCTCCAGTATGTACTCCCTTGTATGATTGTATTTTTCGTCTTTCCCTTTGAAGATGACGCTTATTTATTTTTTTCTGATAACTGCCTGCCGACATTTTGTCGCGTCATATCTTGTGTAGTTGTTGAGGTTCCCATCTATTTCGCCTCCCTCCTCTCTCTGCTCAGTATCAATTTTCCGAAACACCACCGTAAAAAATTATTGCTGTGTAAATATTTTACGTGTTCTCATAACTCGTAATTCAAGTGATGTTCAGACGGTATTGTGAAGTGCTAAATTCGTCCAATTTCATTGTAGTTGGTGAAAATTGTGGATGTTTAAAAATTCGATTGCCCCATTTTCCCCCTTCGCCATGAAAAATATGGAGAATTACCAATTCCTTGAATGTGTTTCCAGTTGTTGAAGAAAAAAATTATATTATTTGATTGAAAACGATCTTGAGGCTATATCTAATTTTAATTTTGTTCCAGTATTTCGTGAAAGGAAGTATTGCGTTTCTGGGATAGGTACTGAAATTTCTCGATTATTGCTAAGGGGTAGTGAATGTGGAATTTAGATTTTTGATAAATTAACAAAAAAAAAATTAAGTGTTCTAATTCGGTGGAATAGAGCAATTAACACATTTTCCTGTAAAATTTTTATCGAAGTAATGTTTGCAATCGGAAATTTTGGGAAAGGATACATTCGCGTCCGCCCAAGGTACATTTTGTTCTAAACATGTTTTTTGTGACAGTGAAAATAGGCGAAGTACCGATCTTAAATTCTGAAATATGATCTATTTCGAGGAATAAAATTTCTTTGAAACGGGAAACTGGAATGGAGATTAATTGATGCACTGTGGTAATGATTTTCAGAGGTCATGTTCAGTATTTGCTCCTGTTCACCTCACTCGGTGGCGGATCTAGGATTTTGTTAAGGAGAGGGGGTGAAATGTTTTTCAAGAATGCAATAGACTGAAGCTTAAATAAGTGTTTTCTTCTTTTTCTGTTGAAGGAAGGTGGTTGGTTGTATTTCTCTTATTATAAGCACGTACTTGATTTTTTGGCGTCATAGTTTTCATTGAAATTATTTACCAACCTATATTATAATTATGAAGCTTGTAACATTTTAATCTTGATAATGCATTTTTCAAAACATTCAAAGAGAAAACAAGATAAAATTTTCACTAGAAGTATAGAACCTCCATGTGTCTGGGCCTTGTCTTTGCAGCATGATGAGTTATATCTTGGTGGTTAAGTTCCATCTATCAATTTATATGAATTAGTGGTAAACAATATTTTTTCCCCAATTAACTGTGTTAGATACGACAAAAAGTAAAACTCTTGAACTTTTTTAATAACCAATTAAATAGTGTGGCACTGGAACTGTGATGAAGCTGTTCAATTTATCATGGTAGAACTGGGGAAAAAAAAATCTCAAAAGTAAGAATAAGTTGACTCTAATTATTGAGTTGTTATGGGAGATTATTTTTTTGAAGACACAAGAAATATATCACATAAAATTCATATAATAAAAAATTTGATTTGCTGAATTGTTCTATGTGAATTATTATAAGATTTTATTCTACTCACTACTGCGATTTATAAAATATACCAATACTGCTGCCAATCTTCTGGAACGAAATAATGTTAATTTCGCATAAAGCTAAAGCCAGAAAAAAAATGAAGCTAATTTTTTAAAGACTCGTTTTTAACCTATTAATTGTTTAAAGTCCAAAACCAACTTGAATTATCAAACAATGAAGTAGAGTTGAAAGGTTGAAGTTGGTGATTGTGTTAGGGCACCAAAAGAGACAAAATGACGAAAATTATTAAAAATTTTATTTCAAGGAGTAAGGAATTTAAAAAAACTAACCCTAAAAACTTTGGTTTTCCCAAAACCTGTTGCCCCAGGTATTAGTTTTATTATGTTACTATTTTCGTGTTATGGCTTGATAGGTAAAGTTGGCTTATTCTCTTCACAGAACTAAAACCACACTAAAACCATGTCTAAGTTAGAACTAATAAATAATTTTACACAAATCTAGACCCTATCTGAACTTTCATTGTTGCATTGTTTTCCCACATAAAGAGTGGCATAGGGAAAATTTTCTTCGGTTTTAAATAATGAAATTTTATATTCCAGTTTTTCTTTCAGTACTTTTTTCTGTTGGTCACTTTTTCTTCTTATTTCGTTAGTTTTTTTTTTCAAGCTCTGGGAAACCCCCTTAACATTCTCCACTCTATCTCACCTTGTGCCACTCCATGTCGAATAGAGCTAGTAGAACTTGAATAGATTTTTCAAATGTTTCATGATAAAAAAAATCTCTGTGGCATGATCGTAGCTACTGGTATAGAGTTGAAAGAATTTGGAGAAAATTGTTTTTATTAAAGAAAATTAAATCTGTTCTTTTGAAACTTCTAGATATCTGTTTCTATTTCAAATTCTTGCCAGCTATTTAGGTCCATGTCATTTTCAAAAATATGGCTTGCGTTTATCACCTACTTCCAACATAAAACTCTTGCTAAGTTCAGTAATTTTAGAAAAAATCAGTTTATTGATCTGATGTAATATCGGAGTAATAAACTAAACAATGGAGAAAAGGGAAAAATGATGGAAATTTCAGCAATTAAAAAGTTGGCCTATTTATTTCCGAGTTTGAAAAAAATATTGTAGAGAATATTATTGGCTGTCAGTTTCCTGTCATCCAAAACAAAATTGTCAAAAAATAGAGGTATTTGGGTTGGTAGTTCTTTCAAATTAACAGAGTGAGTTCATAATCTGCCCTGTTAAAAAATGATCCAACTTACTCAATAATTTAATCAAGTTTTTGAAGTAAGTATAGCAGGTTACATTTTTTTTCACTATCATGGGGTTAGCATTTTATTCTAATTCATTTTTAAGAAAGTTAAGGAGGCGGAAGCTCCCCCTCAAAACCGACACTGACCCCACTAGAAAACCTTTATAATTTTCAATCACATTTTTATCTACGAAATTAATGTTGATTATGATTTCTAAATTAATTATTATATTTATTTATTTATTCATTTAATTAAATTATTTGAAAAAAATTTTCTGGTTACTACCCATGGGTCAAAATGAGGGGTAAGGAAATTCGAATTCGGTACCCAAGGAGTGGGGAAATAGCTTCGAAAGTGGTGCGTTCTCTATTATATTTAATACTCTGTGGTTTTATTTACTTAATGGATAAAATGGTTCTTTTAATCCACGTTCGTACACACTGCTCATTGCAGATTCAAGAATATCCTTGTGCTCATATAACCTTCATCTTCCCTATTTGTTTGTGGGCTCATATTGCCTATAATCAATTGTTATTCTGTATTTTAGAATTTTGTTTTAATTTTGTTGTTAGGCGAGTGAGGAGTTGTTTTATGTGGTTTTGTTAGATTTTCAATTATGTGGCCTGATTAGTTGGAGTAACAAGGCTGTCATCAATTTGCTCTCCAACAGTTATTTTTAGGTTGTGTCTGGAGCTTTCGCTTCCTCTCGTTTTCACCCTTCGGTTTTTCATTTTGTTTCAATGTTTTCTCTGAATTGCAGCTCGTTCATCGTGTGATGTTAACCTTGAAATTTGGTGCACCATATTTATACTATTCATTTTTCCAGTTCTATTGTGTGCGCCTTAAATCTTTTATCTTCTGTTGGCTCAGTCAGTACTTTGATATTTAGGTTTTTGAATTCATCAATTGTCGAATAATGGTGTAGTGTAGTTGATTATGCTGCTGCTTTTTATTTTCCCTCACTCGTATTTAGAGGAGTTGTAATACGTATCGTTTCTGTGATATTCGACTAATGGTGTTGCGGTGATTTTTGTACCCTTCCTCTATGCTTTAGAAATATGCTTTAGAGAATAAAGAAAAAAAAAGTAATTTAAAGTTTTTTGTATTTCGCCAGCTTGTTAATGCTAAGTATGTATATTAAAACGTTTCAGGTTTTCTAAAAGTCTGAGACGTCAGCTGAGAACGAGTTTACTAGATATCATTGTCGAAAAAGAGAGGACAATATTATTGCAATTTGTAACGATATGATTTCGGAATGCCTTCGTTAATGCCAAAAGCGCGATCTTGGCCGCTTTTACAGCAGACCATTGTATGCGACAATGGAACTCAAACAATTTCTGAACACCCGCCGCCCGCTGTCCCGCAACCGGTTAAGCCGAAAAAGCGTTCCTTCTCGACGAGTAAACTTTTGCAAAGACATTACTATCCGGAAGGAGGTTGGGGCTGGGTGATCATATTTTGCGGAACCTGCATCCAAATGCTTAATCACGGATTCCAATTGTCCTTCAGTGTCGAGGGCGATGTAATTTCTGCCAAATTTAACGTCTTACCTGACCAATTAGGTGAGTATTTGTCCACGTATGTTTGTATGTAGATTTATTTTCCAAATAGAAACATGCGAATGAAAACAGTATATCGAAAATTCTCGATTGAAAAAGTGTGTAGTATAGTTTTTTTACTTGCTTCTCCTTGGGTTATCAAATTGTTTATGTTTTATGTCGTTATTTATTTATCGGTAATATCGACTGATTTCCGATAATAAAGGTGGACTGTAATGCAGATAATTTGATGTTTTAATTAATTATGATTTGGTGGAAATTGGTGTTTTGTTGTGAGTACATGTGAATTTACTTACAGTGTAATTCATTTTGCGTTAATTCGAAGATTTGATGTGAGGCTAGACTTTCCTCTGTTCGGTGATACTCGGGTGTCAAAGTAACGGTCATTTATATTTGCGACAATTGTTTCAAACTATTTTCGAATTCATGATTTGTGAGTCTGCATGCTAAACTACTAACAGACTTCTTTCAAGTTTGTAGTTCAAATGGTGTATAAGTGAGAAGGAATGCATGGAAAGTGCACCCCTTCATGCTATAAATTTGATTCGATATAAGCTATGACTATATGTAGTACTGGACCAGTATAGTTCCATAAGACCGATGTACTTTTTAATGTCAAGACATGCGCTAGAGTACCTTTTGTGTATTTTCGACGTTTTGCTTGATTTCACCAATTTAGAATACATCTGATAAAGACATCCCTGAAATTAATTCACGGGATAGGGTACATAAACGCAAAGCAAAGTACGTCAAAAGGTATGTTGTGGTTCCCTATTTGCATATTTTACCAGAAATCATCGTTCTTTACTGTTCCAGTACTATATAGTCAAGGAATATGGGTAATGAATATTCGGTTTTACGTCGTCATTAATTAACAGTTTTCAGGATTAAACTCTCTTCAATAAAAATAGAAATAAAAATTTGAATACAAATCGCTAATTTCAATAATTCACGGACAAGACCGATGTGTCTTCGTGGTCTAGTACAAGTTGGAACAAGGCACTTCAGGATTAAAACATACGGGTTGAAAATTATATGGCAAACTTTTTCAGTATCAAAAAGAAATTCTGACCTCTCCGAATGTATCGAAAATCGTAACATTCTAATTGGAGGATGAACCATTCATGAAGTTTTCTTTTTATCCAGTTTGCTTGCAAACGAGTTATTAAATTTGATATCACCAAATGTTTAGAGGTCGGCATGATGAAAGAAAATACAAATATTGCATTCACTTCAGTGGGGGATCTGGGAGGCCGAACCTGTGGAAAAGCGCCGATCCTGAGTAGTAGATCGCGAACATATAGGTCTCTTAAATTCTTCTCTATACAGTATATCAATGACGTAGTCTCTTTGGAAAATTTGTCATTTTCCAAACGTGGCCGACATTTTAGCATGAGTTGGCAATCGAGAAAACGAAAAGAAAATGTTTCAGTTAGTCTTAAAATTTGAGTCGTTTTTCAATGAGCCCAAAAAAGTTTAGGCTAGTTGAAAATTTTAAAATTAATGCCCCCATTAGCTTAGTACTAACTAGGCGTCTTGTAATTAGCCCAAACTGTGTTAGGCTAATTGAAAAATGGTTTCAATCAACCTAAAATCCTGAATTCATCACATACGCGCACACAAGCACATCCGCACACGCACGCTGCATTTTTGTGCGGATGCGCGTGTTGGGCTCATTATAATGAGCCTAATTGGTACTAGGTTAATTTTGCCAATAATTTTCGAGTTTCTAACGAGCCTAAACCTGTTTGGGCTCATTGTATAAAGGCTAATTTATACTTTTCTTTTCGTTTTCTCCATTGCCTGCTCTTGTCAGAATGACGTAGATCGATTGGAAAATGACTGGAAAAAGACTGATTTTATAAAGGGTCTAGATATATATATATATTTCCATTTTTACACATTTTGTAAATTTTTGAGTCTGTGGAGCCTCGGCTTTTTGATCTGTGGGAATGAAACTTGGAAAAATGTTGAAGGCTTTCATGGGCTATACATTCGTGTTAAAATTTTTGAAATTCATTTGATAGTTCCAAAAGGAGGGATTCTCAATGCTTTTTAAAATCCACCATGTTATAACACCGATAGCTCCTGTAAATTGCGAGATTTTCGCCTAAAATTTTCGTGATAATTAGAAAATATTAAGGATTGGTGGATTGGTTAGGTATTGAATTTGAGCAAAATAGATCTAATGGTTTTTGAATAGAAGCCATTACAAAATTTGACACTTTTGGAAAGTACACACTTGTGCTTGATGGGAGGGAGACATATTTTTCAATCTAGGTATGTGTTATTGCACAATGCTTGAATATTGTGTACATTGCCTTCCCATTTTGGGCATTGTAAACAATGACTGGTAAATGTATGGAATGATGGTAATTCTTCACAGTGTCGGGTAATTATTGAGAAATTTACGTTTGAGGAAAAAAATTAAACTAGTCTAATCACAATGATCTGCTTCTCACCCTTATTGCCTACATATATATTTCGCCAGTTGAAAGTGAGTTTTAATTTTTGTTTTGTAGTTATATTGTTTCGTAAGTTTTCGCAAAATGTTTTACCACCCAACTTGTGTAGAATTAGAATTGTCAAGTAATTAGTAATCAAGAAGCATCTTTAGTCATTTTGCAAAGTTGTTGAATTGCTAAAAAGTCATCCCAGTGTAGGACTTTAGTTTCAAAATCATAAATACAGATTAAATTCTTTCAAATACAAGTACGAGCTAAAGTTTATAATCTTTGAGATCCTGGACAAAAAAATTTTAAATCTTGAGGTGGTTTTTGATATTTTTCAGAAATTATATTCCCAATATAGGATAGTAACACCGACATAATACATGGTACTTAAACAAAGATGTGAAAATTTGAAATTTAATTCTAACAGAGGTAGTCTCAGATATTTTGTTGATGCATTCGCAAATCCGGCTGAACAGTTACAAGATGCTAGCTATCATCTTCATGAAATTGATGAAATCGATCAATTTATGATATATCTGCTTGTATCATTTGATCAACCCTTTTACAAATTCATACAATTGCCAGTTCCCCAAAAACATATAGAAAATTTTCAAAAAATGGTTTTAAAAAAGAAATATTGTACTTATGGATTATTCTGATATTCAAATTAATTCAGACGAATTATATTAATAAAATATTATAATATAAAAAAATTTCAGTCATTTCAAGCTTAATGTTTTTTTTTCGTTTTTTGTATAATATTATAGACGAGAATAAAATTTAAAAAAAATGTTTGAAATGGCTGTGTTCCGTCCCGTTTTTGCAGACGATTCAGTTCGTCTACAAAAACGGGTTGAACAAATTATAGACAACTATTATTCCTAATTCTCGGAATAATAGCTGTCTATATTTCACCTAGCTTCTCACGATCAGACACCACCAGATATGCTGACAATGATGTGTCATCATATTTGGCGGATGTTCTGTATCACGTCACCTTTTTGGTCGGCCATATTTGATTGAAACAAAGGAAACGAAAGTAATGTCATATCTTCATTTCGAAGACATGATCATTCCTAAGCCTACAGTCAAGTAGAGACGTTAGGGTCCATACTAGTTGATATGGACATTAGGTTTCACTAGTATTAAGAAATAGTAATAAGTATAATTATAAAGTGTTTGTAATAATTAAAGTGAAATATTAATAAAAGATAATATACAGAAATTATCTTATTTGTTGAGGTAATTTAAAAGTATTGAATTACACTCGCAACAAATTGACGCCCGAACAAAAAAACCTTCGGAAATAAAAAAAAAAAAAAAAATTAAAAATAATAATTCAATTTAAATAAAATTTAAATTTTTCGTAAAAACGTTTTCCAGTCATGTGAAAAAATTTTTTTTAAATAGCTTGCAAATAATTGATTGAATTTTGCTGGAGCAAATTATTTTCGTATAATTATTGAGTAAATCGTGGCTAAAATAATTCAAATAATCAAGGAAAAATTAAACAAACGTCTACGAAATCAAATCTTTATTGCAGAGGACTGCAGGCATTTGATCAAGACAAATAAAAATAAATCACTTAAAAATAAATTAATAACAAAAAACAAATCTAAAAATAAACTTAAAAATAGATCGAAAATCCAGATCCAGTTCCTGAAATCAAAAAGAAATAAAGTCAGCCAAAGCGGTATCCAAAACCACAGTGCAGAGAATGAGAAATCACTCACCAACCAGTGTCAATCCAAACGAATCTTCCGATAAACTAGAGAATACTACAGAAAATTATCCGTCATCAAACTGTTTTGAAAAACTCCTGTCTAAAGTTTCACACCACGTGTCACTTAAAAAGTTAATTTCGGTTACATTTGATTTCTCTCTCCCAAACAACAAAGACGAAATCTTCCTCGGAGAGCAATCAATACTAAACCAAACTTTTGTCAACAGACCCTCACAGTCTAGTGCTGATTTGTCGCCACTAGTCCCTCAAGGACAGGGAAAGTCCTCACAAACCGAAATTCACCATTCAGTCCAAATTCACGTACAAAGCCCAGAGAATATCGAAAAAATTAAAAATAAAATTCCAGATTCATCTGCAGAAAATTTTTTCGACCCTATCAATTTATTACCCCCAGAGATACGCGTGGAATTTCTCGATCAAAAAGAACCCGCGTACATAAATATAATAAATATTGAAAATAAAAACAACCCTTTTCTAAAATCAGAAATTAGTAATATGACCTCAGAAGACATCGCTGAAAGTAACGCACGCTTGCTTTTGCAACAACAACAACAAGCAAGATATGCGGCAGCAAATGACGCTTACACGCAACATAATCTAGCGATGAATAATTTTTGGAAAAGATCAGAAAAATGGATTCCAAGCCATTTTTCAAATGGTCCCGACGAGAATATTCTTGAATTCCTTTTCGAATATGAAACTCAAGCAAAAACTTTTGAAGCAACCGAATATGAAATGATAAGAAATTTAAGTATAGCTCTCTGTAGTACAGTTCTCAAACTATTCACAGCCGAAAACGAAATAACCCCAGAAACTTCATGGTCAGAAGTAAAGAAAATTTTAACACGTATCTTTAAAAAAGATAAAGATACGGTCAAAAAACGTATCAAATCATTGAAATTTGACGATACATATTTCAGTACGAATGTACCGAAATTTTTCCGACTCTACAAACAACTCGATGCTGCAATAAGTGAGAAGAAAATCTGTGACCTCTTACTCCCCAGACTAACAGGAGAAATGAAGAAATTTTTTGCATCCAAAAATCTCCAGACACAGAGTGAAATTTCAAAAACATTTACGGATTGGAAAGAATTCAAAGAAAAAGCTTTAGACTTGACCGATGTCCAGAAAACAGAAGAGATGTTGAATAAAGCAACAGAAACTATTGCCAAATTAACAAAACAGATGGAGGAGATGATGAAGGGCAAAGCTCCCGAAAAAAATGAGCAAGTAAAACCAGTCACCCCACCTATATCTCCAACAGACCCTGTTATTGTGGCATTAGTAGAGGCATGATGGAAACCCCCAAATGCCAACAAACAAAATTCAAACCAAACCAGAAATCAGACAATGGAAAATGAAAATGTAGAAACTAGACCTCGTAGAGAGAGAAACCTAAATAATAATAATAATAATAACGAAATTAATGATAATAATCCAAGAAGAAGACAGTCTAGAGAAAGAGAGCCTAATCGTTCACAGAATAATCAAAATTCTTATTGACAACAAAAGAGAGAATCTTATCATCCTCAGAATAACGATAGATATCCTCCAAGGGAAATAAATTGCTTCAATTGCGGAAGAAGGGGACATCTTTCTAGAGATTGTAGACTACGTAATCGTACTACACCTCAATTCCCGCAAAGGAATTTCAGACCACCACGATTTAATGGTAATAATTTTGCATCAAATTTTAGTCAACCGTTCAGCATTTATGGAACACCACAACAAAATGGTTATGCACAGGCATACAATTCCCAAATTCTAAATCCACAACCATGGGCAAATGCAACGAATTATGCATTACTCTCTTACAACTTGCAAACCCCAGATGTAGTTCCAAGTATCCAACAACAAAACTACACCCAGCAGCTAAAAAACTTGCAGTAGAGCCCGTTTGCTCTCTACCAGTTAATGGCAATGACTTTTGGGCTTGTAATGGCAACGTCCATCATCCAGACTGCGCTGCTCTCCTAGTGTTAGGTCCACACGCGTCGCATAATTGGAAAATTCATATCCGTAGTGCATCGATGAAATTAGTCAGGGCGAGACGTAAATTAATCGTCCCCTGCAACATTGTGAGCCGTGAAGAGTATGAAACACACGGAACAGTTGACAGTGGCTCTGAAGTGACGCTTGTACAACATGACCTTGTAAAGGACAATGTGATCAGACCTGCAAAAGTATGTATGGTAGCCGCTAACAGCGCAATAATCGTCATAGGAGTCGTAGAAATCACCATAAAAATGGGTGACCTCCTCCTTAATGCTTAAGCATATGTAACCTTTGAGGTGACCACATCTTTACTTCTTGGATACAACTTTTTAGATCGACATAATGCCGATATTTTATTTAGTAAGAAATTATTTAGAATAGGATCACCATGGAAGCGTGAAACATTTAGTATAATTAAGTTTAAGGAAGAAAATTGCGAAGGTTTTATTAGAGCAGACAAAGATTTCTGCATAGAAGTAAATAAGGAATATTGTGTAAACCTGGATCCAGATATGGGAAAAGCAGATCCAGATGAGTGGTTTTTAACTAGTTATGGTTTAGAAGGTGAATATATTGTCGATGATTTAGGATGGCCAGCCTTAAGATTCTACAGTCTGCACTTCAACACCCAGATCGCACAAGGGACAGTTTTAGGACACTATAGGCTTTGACAGCCGACTATGCGGGACTGTCAGACCAATTCCATCCGCCTTGGCCAACCCAGCATCCAACGCATTACGTTGGGGGATACTGCAGGTAACCAAGGTGAGGAGGTTGATATGCTAAAACTTGTCCGCATAACCCGATCTGATGACAGCGTTATCCACGACAATGAAGGAACAAAAGTGAATATTAATAAGAATTTAACGAAGGAAGAAAAACAGGCAGTAGTAAGCGTTCTAAAAAAATATATCCATATATTTACGGAAGAACCTGCCAAGGTAAAACCTACGAAATTGAAACCGGCACATGTCTACTTGAAAACAGACGAGCCAATTCAACGTAGAAATTACCATATGGAGTTTTTGAAAAAAGAGAAATTAGAAAGAAAATTAAAGAATTTGAAGAACGTGGTATTATTAAGAGAGCAAGCTCTAGATATGAGAGCCCTGTATTTGTTAAGAAGAAATCAAACGGAATTTATTGATTATTAGTAGATTATAGAGGTGTAAATGAAATAGTAAAAAAGGATACGAGTAGAGTACCTCGTCTCCCTGAAATTTGGGATGCGTTACGAGATAAAAAATACTTTGTAACAATCGACCTTAATCAGGGATATTACCAAATTCTCCTTGATGAAGAATCAAAAGCGGTAACAGGAATAAATGTTGGAGGAGTAAGTTACGTATTTAACTCCATTCCGATGGGATTAAGCGCGAGCCCCAGCATTTTTCAAAAAACCATAACTGAGCTATTTAACCATATCCTAGAAGACAAAGTTTTGGTCTATCTAGATGATATCTGTGTTTTTAGCAAAACATTTGAAGAAACACTAGAAAATTTAGAAGAAGTCCTTAAAGTACTAGTCGAAGCAGGTTTACTAATTAAAACCAGTAAAAGTAGCTTCTTCAATGAAAGTATCGAATATTTAGGACATAAAATTTCATATAATAAATTAGAACCGTCAGATAAAAACATCAAACCAATTCGTGAAGCTCAACCACCGAAAATGTTACGTCAACTACGAAGATTTATTGGTTTAGCGAATTATTATCGGAAAATGATAAAGAACTTTTTGCAAATTACAGCACCATTAACAGACTTAACAAGGAAAGAAAATGTTAAAGCGAATAATAAAATAGCATGGAATGACGAAGCACAAAAAGCCTTCGACAAAATAAAAGAATTGATTACGTCAGATCCAATTCTTACAATCTACAATCCTGATGCTGAAACATACGTCGAAGTCGACGCATCAAAAACAGTCATAGGAGCAGTAATAATGCGAATGGACAGAAAAACAAAAGAACCACACCCTATAGGATATTTCTCGAAGAAAATTCCTAAGAATCAACAACATTTATGTTCTTTTGATTTAGAAATGTTGGCTATCACTAAAACTTGCGATTATTTCAAAGAATTTTTAGTCTACAAAGAATTTAATATTTTTACAGATCATGAACCTTTAACATACCAAAGTCGAATGAAAAAACCAAACGCAAGACTAAATAGGTTAATTTTGAAATTAGGAGAATTCACATTTAAAATCAGACACATTAAAGGCGAAAATAATAAAATTGCTGACTATCTATCCCATCTAGAAGAAGAAGAAGAGGACAATTATGCAGAATTCCGAAACGGTCAATTCATAATACCAGAAGGAACACCTGATCCTCCGAATATTATCAAACAAGAGAAAAAAATCAAATTGATAACACATAGTATGAAAAAGAAAGAAAAAGAAGCAGATGTGGAAAGTGACAATTCGGAAGATAATCGAAGTTCCATCCTATCCGATATTTCGGAAAGATCTGGAAACTCCAATGCGTCTACAAATTCTCAACTTTCCGAACTTTCAGAAAATTCAGAAATAGAAAACCCAATTAATATAACAGATCAAGAAATCCACAATTTATGGGATTTACAACGTGAAGATAAATATTGGGGTATTATAATAAAAATTTTAGAAGGTGGCAACGAAAAAGAGTAAAGGAAAAATTTAAAAGTCAGAAGATCACGCAACCTAAATCCATTTTTCCTTGATGAAAATGGAATTTTATGGAAAAATAATGATCACTCTGTATATCTCTATGCCGTACCAGTAATTCCTGACTCCCTCATACCTCAAGTACTGAACATATGTCATGAGAGTCAAGCGGGGGAGGACATTTTGGAATTCGTAAAACTCTTGCCAAAACGCATGCTCGATACTACTTTACGCAAATGCCTAAAATAGTCTCGAAGCATGTACATTCGTGCCATCAGTGCCAAATTAATAAAAACATTAACGAAAAATATGGACACTTAAAACCAATTAATCCTGAAGAATGCATACCACTTGCACATATCCAAATTGATTTCATCGGAAAATTTAACACAAATAATGAAAAGAAATTTGTCATAGTGGGAATAGACAAAGCAACAAAATACTGTTAGACTAAAGCAGTAACTCAACCAAACGCGCATTCAGTAATTAAATTTTTGAAAGAAATCGTACGTCATTATGGAAAACCAACGAAGATCACGTGTGATAACGGAACTCATTTTTCGAACGAACACGTACAATATTATTGTAAAAATAACTGTATTAAAATATTCTACTCTACATCATATTCACCGCAAACTCAAGGACAAGTAGAGAAAGTGAACAGAATGATAAAAAAAATGTTAGCAAAATACGAAAGTACCGATAGCGAAGAATGGCCAGACCACGTGCATAACGTAGCCTTGACCTATAATCTGACACCTATCGAAGGATTAAATAATCACAATCCATTTTATCTAATGCACGGTTATAAAGGAGAACCCCCTATAAGTTTAATTATTCCATCACCACTTATCAGCAAAACCAGAGAAGGACAGATAAGTGAAGCAAAAAAAATTTGAAAAATAATCCCGAGCTTTGATAAAAAGAATGCAATTAAATATTCCAAACGCTATAATAAAGGAAGAAAAGAAATCTCTTATGAAACTAATGATTTAATTCTCTTGAAAGCACCGATAAATTACGGAAAAGGCAAACCAAAATTTCTAGGACCATATAGAATAGTAAGAAAAGTTTCAGATTTAAACTATATTGTTCGCGTAACCTCTGATGATGGAAATAGTACAGACGACACATTGCATATAAGAAGACTTACACCTTATAATGCCCATTGTAATGCTAAATTACCATCAAATATTGAAGACACTACATCCGACAATTCAGAACCTGAAGAAAATATTTCTAATCCAAAAAGAAAAAGAGGTAGACCAAAGAAGGAAAAGAGCTCAAAAGAAAACGAATCAGAGGATGAAATTAAAATCTTTGTCAAACGTCCGAGAGGAAGACCACGAAAAGGAATATTAAAGAAAGCTGGTAATAAAAATAAAAACAGTAAAGAAGTAACATTTACTGATGAAGCTTTATTAAAAGGAAAGGATTGTTCAGAATGGAGAAAGAAATTCGAATTAAAAGACCCAGAAAAAAGAAGAATAACCTTACGAAAGATTCAATTAATTACCCAAAAGCATCGCTTAGAAGAAAGCAAATTGTTCAATAGGTTTGATGAGGGAAAAAGTATAACACAACCTTTGTCTCTACCTATTCAACCTTTTCTCCAAGAAATTAGGAAACCGAGTGAGTTAAGTTTAGAGGAATATGTAAAGAGATACTCAGAACCACCACCCGAACCATTGTATTATAACACTTGTAATTTAATTCGTAATAACTATAGATAAGATATGTTGTAAGGACTATTTACGTATATATTTTTTCCCATCAAAAAGTATAAAAATCTTTTTTTTATTAAAACTCACCAACTACCAATCCTCCTGCGCATCTTGAGTGAAGGCCTCTCCAGGCTCTGGCTTGACCTCGCCTTGCTCCACTGCCTCAGGATGATCAGCCAGCTCGACTTCCGGAGAAGCTGAATAACGTCTGAATCGTTGATGTTGGGGAACTAGAAACATGCGCCGATTGGACACGATCATTTTGCACGGTCCAGTACTCGGTTCACTCCTCAAATCAGCTCCCCGCAGGACACGGCGATTGTGAGAGATGGTTAGCTTCTCTGATGGCTCCAACACTCGAACAACCTCAATAAAATGAGGCGTGTCGTTGATTATGATTTATCGTCGATAAAAACGAACAAGATAATCAACGAGATATTGAAACTGAGACCTATCCATGATCGTGTTGGCATAGGCTGTGTTAGTAATCGCGAACCGAACTTTTGCGCCAAAATTGAGAGCCTGCATCGCCATTATAACAGCAGTCAGAAGATTCAAACTGACGGCATATCCAGTGATGTCGGACAGATTCACATCGAGCGTTGAAAAGCAAACCACAGTACCTTCCCACCTCCATAGGCTTGCCTCTGGGAAGAGGAAGCTGAACTGTGAGGCAAGCTGGACCATTAATTGCAAACAGCACTCACACAAACTCTGAGGCATCACGTGCCTCCACAATCCAAACGATGTATTCAAAGAGTCGCCAGGGAAATTCTTCCGATACGCGTCTACTCCTGTTGGACCATAATCAGCTGATAGGAAAGAGTGTAAGGCTTTGAAAATCTTCCAAAGACCAACCACTCCAGTGAAGAGAAACAGACAGCGCGGAGACCAACAACGTAAATAAGGGAGAGATACTTGCGTAAGCATGAAACTTTCGGAAGTCTCAACCATTCCATTATCTGGAACCATGAACTTAGGTAGCGCACGCAACTCAGACGTAGTTGGATACATCGGGACATCTTGAAGAACGTCCTCACTGGCACGATCCGTACCCAAACTCATTATTTTGTTGAATTCGTAAAATAATTCTTTATTAAGTTTCATAAAAAAAAAACACAAAAAACGAGGAAAATAATATTAAAATTTAAATAAAAAAAAATTACGAATAATAGGAACTCAAATTTATAAATCTAAAAAGGGACGAGGATGGAGAAAATCAAGACGAACCAAAAGATCGAATACACCAAGAAGACTGTGATACCTCCATATATATCCAAGTTGTAAAGCAAGATGAATTCTTGCTGAAGAATCGAAATATACTGGAGTCCGCCATCTCCCAAGACCTACCCTTGATGGTAGTAGTGCAAACCAAATTCCAGAGTCCCACACTAATACAGATGTTGTAATTTCCGCACATATGTATATTTTTATGAGAAAGAAATAAAAATCGAGAAAATATTGTGCATTGATATACTTTTTTCACACCTTACTTTTTTTCCCTCGCGTCAAATGATAACAACTAAATAATGTACCGACAAATGTAATACTGCGTCTAACAGCAAAATTTCATGTGATTTGTAATGATTTCAGACCATAAGATGATAAACCACGCCGTTATCGTTTTTATCATAATTACCACACTTGCAATTGAAACGAAGAACACAAGCTTAAAAACGAAAATTAGTGCATCTTCAGGAGCTTATTTCGAGCTTAACAAATTCAGCAAGGCCTATGAGAAAACAATTCCCATATTGTATAGTCTGAAAATTCCAAGAAGACAGAACATAGAAACACCAGAATGGCTAGAAGAAATTAATAAACTGCAAAGTTGCACATCCAGAGAAAATACATGGTCCATACAGAGATCAAAAAATATACTACAAATCCTAGACCTAATTACGGAGATCCAGTGAATTAACGAAGCAATAATCAAAGAATTCGACAGAGAACCTTCAAAATGAATCAAACGTGGATTACAAATTCGTGGTGACTTTGACACATGGTGTTGCAATGTCATGACACTCTCTCAAGGCAACGATTTCGTGGAAAATGAGAAAAATTTAAAATCTCAATATGAAAAACTATGAGAATTCATGATAGAAAACCATGCAGAATTATTAAATATCACGAAAGATGTCAAAAATTTCGAAAAATTAGAATTCGACAACTCCAAAATTCTAAAAGAAAACGTTCAGGCATTAAAAGACGCAATCCAAAATCAAAATAACAAAATAATCATTGAAGCCAGAAGAGAACTCATCTCCGACACAGCTAGAACTCTTCATGCTAGTTTAGTCACCAAAAATGCTAAACTTAGCCATTTGTTCCTCTCCTGTAAAAACAACCATCTACCAGCGGCAATTGTTAACGAAACAACTTTAAAAGAAGACCTACTGAAAATCAAGAAAACAGCAGAAAAATCAAATTTCGCAGTAGTTCTAGATGAAAAATCAATCCAGTCCTATTACCGAACAAAACTAGTAAATTGTTATGTGACAGGAAATGAAATAGAGATAGAAATAAAAATCCCACTTCAAAATCTTCACGCTAAATACGACCTTTACAACTTTATTCCACTGGCATTTCGAACGCATGATAACAAAATTTGCTCCTGGGACCAAGAACCTTCGATCTTATCCCACAACAAATTTGATGGGTCAATAAGAATTATAACGGGAACAGACATCGACCTTTGTGGCAAACATAGCTTGTTATGTTTTCTTCCACAAGACCGCACAACTAATAATAAAGGCAATTGTGCAAGAGCATTATTTCAAGGAATGAAATATGAGGAAATAATAAAGAAATGCACATTTAAATGCGAGATAAATCATGATGAGATCGTAGTCAAACAAATTGAAATGAACCAATTTGCAATTACAAATGCTAGAAATCCATTAATATCAGTCAACACGGTAACAAAAACAAGCACCAGCATAGCTATCAACGACTCATGGCCTGGAGTGACTCTACTAACAGTTCCATGTATAGTAGAAATCCAACAGCTACAAGGAGAAAACAACGCAGAAACAATCATCCCAGCAGGATTCCCCTGTATAAATAATCCAGAAAAAGAAATCCTGATTGAACATCACCTACCGTTAGTTTGGACAAAATACCAATTTATAGAACTTGATTTTGGCCTACATCAATCGTTCAAATTCCCTAATATGTCAATTGCTTATAATGATAAATGGCATGACAACATACCGTATATTTCACCAATAACTCCGATTCATAAGTTCGAAGAAAGACTGAAATCAGCAGAACTAAAAATTCCTGATTTAGGATACCAGGATACAATAAACACTGTACACTTACTGTTAATCGGCTGGTGTAGTTTATTAACACTCATAGTAGCCATATTGGTCTATGTGAACCTAAAAATAAATTGTGTTGCTATCAATGCACACAATCAAATAAATGATTTGGCATTGGGAGCAATACATCGTTAATGGTCCATAATTTTAAGTCTATTCTTGTAATAAAACATAATAAGTTAACATTAAAAAAGCATAATAAATTTGATTATGCCAAATTATATTCATAAAATTAATTTGCAAAAATAAATTTCTATGCTCAAATGAAAAATATTATATTTTTAAGCGATGATCAATTCCACAACGTAAAATTAAGAGATATTTGTGAAAAACATAATATTGTTATATGGTTAGAATTAAAAGATATAATAGATTACAATGATAAACTTTCAGGAACACAAAATTTAATGAAGCAGGAGCTTTGGGCTTTCTTTCGCCCGGGGACCTTTGTTCTGTCCCGTTTTTGCAGACGATTCAGTTCGTCTACAAAAACGGGTTGAACAAATTATAGACAACTATTATTCCTAATTCTCGGAATAATAGCTGTCTATATTTCACCTAGCTTCTCACAATCAGACACCACCAGATATGCTGACAATGATGTGTCATCATATTTGGCGGATTTTCTGTATCACGCCACCTTTTTGGTCGGCCATATTTGATTGAAACAAAGGAAACGAAAGTAATGTCATATCTTCATTTCGAAGACATGATCATTCCTAAACCTACAGTCGAGTAGAGACGTTAGGGTCCATACTAGTTGTTATGGACATTAGGTTTCACTAGTATTAAGAAATAGTAATAAGTATAATTATAAAGTGTTTGTAATAATTGAAGTGAAATATTAATAAAAGATAATATACAGAAATTATCTTATTTGTTGAGGTAATTTAAAAGTATTGAATTACACTCGCAACAGGCTGAAATTTTTTGATATTATCTATTATTTTATTAATGATACGTTTGAATTAATTTGACTTGTCTAACGAAGAAGATTGACAAAACTTGGCCGAATTTTATAATTATAGAAAATTCTAGAGTGTGATGTGCATTATATATAGTGCTTACTTTCATTCATTCAAAAGCTATAATGCAGATTCATTATAGCATTTGACCGCGACATAGTAAATGCCTAGGCATATTCGAAAAAGGCTGATTTTCGCATTTGACGACAACATATATAAAAAATAAATATACATGAATTGCAGCTAATGAAGCAAAAATTTTTCTGGGAATCATAAAACCAAAAAAACGAACCTACCCACACTCCTGGTATTCAATACATGATCAGTTTTAATAATTATATAGATTTGGCGAATCGCGAGCGCTAGGCTTGCGAAGTTGCAGGTAATAACATCAAGTAGACTGTTGTATTGGCTCTGTATGGTATTGGGGTGTAAAAAAACTACATCAATTCTTTGAGAACCTCGTGAAATTAATTGTCTTACTTCGTGTCGTGAAGATTCAAAAACCGTCGAAATGAAAGCATTAGTTCAAAATATCGAATTTTTTCCGCAAAAAAATTCTAGATGCAGTATTTTATTACATCAAAATTAAATTGGCTTTTGAGTTTTTGGACGGCGAGAATTTGACGTCGAATTCGACATAAGCAGTTCGTTTTGTACTGTAGAAAATTCTGACGTGTCTTTTCACGCGGAATTTCAAGTCTTGCATTTGTATGTTTATCACTGGTAGTTTTGTACAAGGCTGATTTTAAGGGAAGGATTTGGAGTTTAATCTCTCCCAGTCCCAAAAAGAAGATCAGTTTAAAACGAAATTATTCGATTTTTCAAATTTTACGTCCATGAAATGGGTAAAAAATTGTTACCCACTCCGAGAAAAATTTATTACCTAATATTATAAAATGGAATTCAATCCCCTTTCTCAAGAAGAAATTCTGAAATCGAGCCTATAGTTTTGTAGTATTATAATCTTCTGGTAGAAAAATATTTGGGTCTGGGGCCCGAAAGTATTTCGTGCTTATGTACTGTAAAGTACTGAAATACAGTTCCCATTTATCCAATTAGCTTCCTATAATGCCAAAACTGAAATCCACAAACTAGGTAACCACTTTGATCGTTGATCATTGGTTGTTTGTTATAGTAAAATTTTCTTTCCAGACGAAAAACAATTTGCAATGCTTTATAGTATGTGATTCATTCTAAAAACGTACGTTTACTTTCGCGATGAAATTTCGTCTGAAATTAATTAGCAAAATGTACCAAAGTAGTCGAACGGATAATGGTGGAGTTTAGTGGACCACCGCCACCAGAATATTAAAGATTTGATTTATTGTAATTAGCGTAGCAAACTGTCGTTCTTAAATCGTATGCCATGACGAATGGTCGACCAACCTGATATTCGTTCATTAAACGTTGTTATTTGTTCGGCTCGGAGTGTTGGAAATAATATCGAAATGAAAAGTTGGAACAGTGTAATGACGGTGCTAAAACTAAACGTATTGTTTTAACGGCCGCCGACAATGCTTTTTTGATGGATGATGACACCAGTTAGCAGCAGTTAATAAATGTGGCTTACTGCTTTTATCATTTTCACTTAGAGGAACCATCGCTTCGATTCTTTTTCAGACGAACGCCGTGTATGGCTGTTTTTCGTAGTTCGCCTTAAAATTTCGGCCATATTGATTTACTCTTTTCTTGTTTATGGCCGGCGTTAAAGGTCCCTTTATTCTGATCTAATAAGAGTAGGTTTGTCGCGGAGAATATGTGTGCTGCTAAGAAACACCGTAAATGAAACGGAAAAAAGTAGGTCGTACGAAGAGTAGCCTGAAATGTTTATCATTTTGTGTAGGCAAGGTGTAGTGTGGAGATGTATAGGAGTAGGAGAGGCAATGTATTCCGTTTTTCGACTGCGTTTGGGACGGGTATCTTAAACGTCTAAGGTAATTTTTTACGTTACGACAGTTCTTAAATTTAAGTAGGAGCCGAGAAATATTGACGTTTCTGTGTTTAGCAATGTCTGAAGGAGACTATCGATTGTAGTCTGCCACTATTCGTGCGAAACTGGCGGAGGGAAGATTGTTGAAAAACCACCGTCAGTTTCAGGCGATATGAAATTATAGTAGCGTCGAAGATAAAATGTGTTAGTGACAAATTTTTTGATGAACGATTTCGAAATGTTAATCTGCGGCGAAGTCGTTAGGCCTGGAACCATTACTTCTGTTGGTGAGAAAAAGTAAACAATATGTACGAAGGAGGAAAGCATAGCCAGTCGATAATGTTGGTCAGTTTTGTATATTGTTTTTGGGTGCGTTATAACTATAGGGTAGGTAAGCACCTCCGAGAGCGCCACCTGGTGGCAAAAGTTATAACAAATGGGATGGTTGGAAACGTGATATTATATACATATGACAAATGTGTGTTTTTTTTTATTCTTACCTTTTTCCTCTTTTTTACTGTTTTTTGGTTTATTTTATCCCTTTTCAGCAATGATGAAGATAATGATTTTGGAAATGAGCAAGGTGAAGGGGGAATTTGTGGAGCAGGAAAAAAATTAAAATTTAGCATCAATTTTTATTCAAAATTTTTAGCCATTTTGCACTCTCCTGAATTGAATTTTTTCTTTTTTTCAGCTTGACAGGGGGCAAGTACACCTTCTTCAACCCAACCCCTCATATATATTCACAAAATTTATAAAAAAATACAACTGCAGACGTTTATTTTCATTTTCAAGTCTATACAATGATTGGAATTTTGTCAATAATGAACTAGAGTGAAAAAAAACTAAACAATTTTGAAGAATTTTTTACAATTCATCAACACAGTTAATTTCATTGTCTCATATCTCTGTCAATTTTCAGTCAATTCTCATGAACCAAAAAGCATTTTGTGGCCAACTGTATGCACTTTAACGGTATTGCCCCATAAAGATTGTATTGGTTATATATGAGACAAGAAAGACGATAACAGTATTAGCTCGGATCTGGGGTAATACCAATATTCTGAGGTTGACTTACATTTTTACTTATAGCTCGAAACCTAATTTTCAGATTTTTATGTTTCACCCATCAAATTGTAGAGGATGAATGCGCGATTTAGACTAGCTATTATACGTCTGAATATGATAACATGGGGACAACTGAGAGTGAAAAAACCAAAAATCTTGCATTTCAGTATCTGTATTACCCTACTTTATCTTAATGATATGGCATCCCATTAATTAAACAAAAATCAGGTAGATGGCGTGCGCGCTGCACAACGGAGATACTTACCTAGCGTATAAGCTTTCATTCGACTCACTACTGCGATTTAAAAATATACCAATACTGCAGCCAACCTTCCGCAACAAAATATGTTTATTTCGCGTGAAACTAAATCCAAAAAAATAAAATAAAAGCTTATATTTTGAAAACTCGGTTTTTTTTTCTTTTCATTTAAAATTAATTAGAATTATGAAATCAAAATTCCAAAAACAAATAAATCTATTTATATAAAAAATTAAACTTGTGAGTCGTGTAAAACGTGAGTCGGAATAATCGACGAAATATCCCTGACGAAGGCTGCTACCAGCGATTGTTCTGTGTGTATTCCTTTTTCCGAGGCTCTTCCGCATCCATAGTGAAGAGTTTTGTGTAATTTTTATTGGAATAAAGCTGGACGCTTGAAAAAATCACGACTGATGGGACCTGGGGTAAAAATCAGTTTCGCTCGCTATCGAATCGCGACCGCAGTGCTTACATTGTGCATGATTTTTCCTGGGAAGTTTTCCGATCGTTAGTGCCAGATAGTACCCCTCGAGGCGAGTAACAAACGTCGAATGAACGTATTTCCCATTCTCAGTGTTTAGGGAGCTATAAGTATTCTAAAAGCATGACGTTCAAAAAATTTTTTCTAAAATTTTGATTTGACTTTTTGTAAACTCGTAGTATTCGACACGAGTAACAAAAAATATCATCTTTAGTGTTTGCTTATCTTGTACAGCAATGGTGCCGAGAGTTTTCAGAGATGTATATAGGCCTATTCATAAACAAAACACAATTTTAAAGCAAATTTGTTTATATCATTCTTTAGTATAGGTCTGCGAGATTCTTGTTTATGCACCATTTTTATTTGTATTGAGGTCCATTGTCAACTGCTCAAGTTGAGGGAGGCGTCTGGTGAAACACCCTGCGTGTATCGTATTTTGTTTGTTAAATGTATGAATCTGAGAATGGCTATATCTACCTACAATTTGATGAAAAATGAAATATTTTATTATGAGACGTATTATAACGATGCGTTCATAATAACTTATCTATTACTACGAAACTTTTCGTTTTTATTTTGAATTAATGATCGAAAAATTTAGTTCAACTTCCCATTGTAGTAATATTTTATTTTCGGAACTTATCCAAAATTTCGTAGGATATGTAATTCTCGTACTTCTTAGACATTTATTTCATCATTTATCGAGTGCCTTGGCACTTCTTAGGCGTTTGGTATGATTTTCAATGTTTTTGATGCATTTTTTCTTAATTTTCATTGTTTAATACATTATTTTATACGATATATTTTACATTATTCAACATTTCACTCTGTGGTAGAATAACTCACGTAGAATAATGTAACCATCCTGGTATGATTACTCATTTATTGTGAAATCGAATTTTACTCCAAAGAATGTTATAGCCTAATCCTATTTTCCTTTTTGGACTTATATAAAAATCTTAGGCTGGCCAAAAAACAAAATTAAAATGCAATAGATGACGAGTATTCATTAATAAATTCGCTAAAAACTTCGAAGTTATTTGTCGCTGAAAACTAAAAATTGTTTCTCCCCTACCCTCTCAAATTATGGTGAAATTTTTTCGGTCGTCGGCTTATTGTTTTGGTAATGGCCTCCACGTTTCCCTCCTCTGAATGGTTGCGCACTTGATTTGGTATTATTGCGCTATAATTTTGAAATATTAACTTTCTTCGTATTATTTCTTTTCATTCTACTGTCGAATAAGTTGAACGAACCTCTTAAGAAGCCAAGTTACATCTTCGTTTGGTATTCTACGGAACTTTTCCAGCAATAAATGTTTTCATAAGTTTCGCAACTTGCAAGCGAACATCACCGATCTTGTTTCAAATTAACGGAAAATCGAGATGTATTACCGAAAAAGCGATGATGGAAAAACATTTTCTCATTATTCGACAACGGTTTGTGTTCGTTGTTGTCAAACCTTTCACATTTGTTTCGCATTAATTAACCATTACTATGGGTTACAATTCAACATTGAGAACGCTCGCAGTTCTCGAATAATAAAGAGAATAACTCGGTGAAAGAAAGAAAAAAAAAAAATCTATTAAAATTCTACCGTGCATCGTATTTACATCTAACAATTACCGGCAAGGTGAAGTTTCAGTTTTTCAAGTTTTCTCTGTTTTTTTACGTTGGAGTGAGTGAGTGTGAGAAGGAGAGGGTGGTGAGTAGTTGGAATGAGAAAGTAATAGGCAAGCTAGTCGTAAACGTTTTGTGTACCCATTTTCCTTTTATTGAAGATAAATTTTATATATATCTGTATAAACATTTATCTACTTCTCTTATTGCTCTCATGTATTGGGTAGATAGATCTTGAGATTGTTTTTAAATATCATCGATAACGATTACACAATCTTAATAGATGCCTAGTTTGATGAAAATGATGCACAAGCAACCTCTGATGTATGGGCATTGTGATTTCATTCGTAGGTACCTACAATGTTTTACCATTTTTTCTCATTCTGCCATTTATGGCTTATGTTATTCTCTACGCTGCTATTGAAAGTTTGCGTATAAACATGCGATGTCCCCCTGCTTTGTCACGAATTGCATACTTAGAATAAAAAACAACTGCAGACAGACAACTGAGGTTTTCGTGAGCATTATATCAAATTTTAAAATTATTATTTTCATTCAGAATCAGTTTAGAATGGATGCTTCTAATACGATGAAGTTACATGTGTGAGAATATAGTTGCGGAGAAATTAAGTGGATTAGCTATTAATGTAATTCGAATAGATTTTGATATTTTCTTAACATGAGGGCGTTATAATCAAGATCACATATTTGAATATCCGGGAAATTTTGTCGAAATCAGAACTTTAATTTTTAGCTTCAGCCTCTATTTTAATGTGCGAGTAAGATAATTATAGTGAAACACATTTTTGGTTTCATATATGCTATTTATGAGGTCACTCTCCAATGGAGAGGACGAGGGAGAATTGCTATGTGTGATCAAATTTTCAATTAATTGATAATGTACGAAAGTTAGCGATGATTTCGAAAAATAAATTAAAAATTCGGTAATATGGAATATTTATTCGTTTCTTTTTTATTTTCATTCATCAGTGACTATTCTTTGAATGTATGATGTTTTTTTCTTTACACATCTGCAATTTAGTTGTCTTTTTACCCAGTTTGCTTGCAAACGGTATATTGAAATTGACCTCATGGAAGGGTTAGGCATGGGGATAATGAGAATTATCCGTTTCATGAGAAAAGAAAACGATTGGTACCATTTTTTAATTTTGACATAATTTTTTTATGTATACCTATATATGTAGGTATGTACGTATCGCCCAAAATTTTGTGTTCACGGTTTTGAGAAAACTATAAAATAGATAGAACTGAAATTTTCACAAGCGATAGTTCTCATATTGGAGCTGGTTTTCAAGAATTTTATTACCTATCGGTTAATTAGTTCCTTATGTCGGTGCAAGTCTTGACAGAAATTTGGTGCTTATTCAGTAGTTTCTAAAAAAACTGGAGAAGAAAAATTCCTCAAAAAATTTTTGTATTCATGGTTTTGAGAAAACTACCGAATAGATAGGGCTAAAATTTTTATCAAAAATAGTTCTTATTTGGGAGCAGGTCTGAAAGAAGTTTGGTGCTCATTGGTTTGGTAGTTCTTGAGAAAACTGGAAAACAGAAAATTCCTGGAAAAGTCGTTTTTTCATGATTCTGAGGAAACAACAAAAGTAATGGAATTGAAACTTTCTCGGCAGATTATCCTTATGTAGGTGCAAGTTTGATGAAAGTTTGATGCATATTAATTTGATAGTTTCTGATAAAACTGAAGAAGAAAAATTGTTGGAACATATTTTGTGTTTACGGTTTTGAGAAAACTACGAACGTGATAGGGCTAAAATTGTCAGGTATTCCTCATATAGGATCAGATCCGATTGGAGTTTGGTACCTATTGGTTCAATAGTTTCCGAGAAAATTGAAAAAGCAAAAATTGTTATACAAAATTTTGGATTCACTATTTTGGGAAAATCGGGAGAGGTATAGAGCTGAAATTCTCGCGAAACTAGGTCTGATAGGGATTTTTTGCTGATTGGTTCACTCCTTTCTAAGAAAACTAGTGAACAAAAATTTCCTAGAAAATTGCGTTTTTCGGAATTCTGTGAAAAATACGAAAAGGAACTGGCTGAAATTTTTACGAAAGTTAGTCCTTATATTGTCGTGGGTCTGATGAATGTTTGGTGTCTATTAGTTCTGAAATTCCTCAGAAAACTAAAAAAGAAAAATTTGGTGGAGAAAAGTTTTTGTTTTCGTTATTGAGAAACATTTGAAATTTTCCCGACAGATAGTCATTAGTGTGACAGAAACTCGGTGGCTATTAATTCAATTGTTCCCGAGAAAAGTGTAATACAAAAAAAAATTTCGGGAAATAAGTAAGTGTTTTGTGTTGTTTGAGGTATCTGTTTCATATTTACGGTGCGAAGGGTTTTGAGCATCTCTTCAGCAAGTTTTCTGCGTTGCTTGAAATATCTCTTTCGTATTTACGGCACTAGTAGTTACGTGGATCTTTTCTGCATTACACCTAACAGCTAGTTAGTATTTGAAGAATTTTAAGTTGATGATATTTTATTTTCATTCCAGTTATGAGCCTAGGATGAATTGTAGGTGAACTGAAACTTAAAGAGAGTTGTAAAAACAAAATGTCTAAAAAATGTATACTATGTAAAATGAAATGTGTAAGCTTTGGCTATTCTAGAGGAGTGATGATTCACTAGAATGGTTTTTTTTCCAGTCTAAAACCATCACACGAATCAGATCTACAATTTGGGACTACATCAGTATCATTGCATTCGATCTGAACTTCCAAAAAGACCCCCGAAAACAATTTTCAAGGCCAAAATAAACCTTTGAAGTGGAACCTTGATTCATTCATTATGTGACGTCATCGAAACTTTTGAGCTTGATAATTAAATTATTTTAGATAGATCTTTCTAAAACCAACGTCCCAAAAAACTTAAAATTACACTTTTTTAAACCAAAGCAAACTCTTCACAGTAAAACCTTGATTCTTTCAAATGCGACATCATTGAACGTTTTGAGCTCTATTACATCTTTGAGAGTGAAGCGTTCAAAACCAAATTTCTTGAAGATCAAAAAAAAAACTTTTGAAAACCGAAATAAAAATATTTAAAGTTTACCTTAGATTCCTTCATATTATAGGACATCATCGAAACTTTTGAGACTAATTATACCTTTAAGGGTGGACTTCCTTAGATTCTTCAAAAAAATCTAACTGAAAACAAAACTTTTCAGTGTGAATTCTTGATTCTTTCTGATTTGAAGTAATCAAAAAATTTTGGGTAAAAACTACAATTTTCAGAGAAAATTTTTCAAAACTAAATTTCTTAAAAGACATAGAAAACAAAACTTTTCAAAGGAAACAAGAATGCTTTCAAAGCGAAACGTTTATCCTTTCATAAGTGATGTCAGTGAAACTTTTGAACTTGATTATAGTTTTCAGGGTTGAAATTTTTAAACTGGCTCCAATTCGAACCAATTCCAAAGTTCCCTGTCTTCTGAAATACAGCCGAAGAATAAGCAGTATGCCTTAAACACAAAATTTCTACAAAATTTTTCATAAAAACATTGCTTATAATCACCTTTTCCTTAAATACGAAAAGAGATATTTCAGACGATACAAGTTCCTTTTTGAATGCCTTGAACCGTGAATCCACAAAAACCTTATCTATATTGAGATCACCAACGATTTTGCAGTTTTCTTTTACATTTAAAAAAAAAAATACTTATAACTATAGGCATCAGACTATTTTTACATCTGCTTCAATATACTTACGGAATAGTTCTCGTGAAAAGTTCAGCGCTATCTATGTCATAGTTTTCTCTGAATCGTGAAAACGAAATTTTCTCAAGTAATTTTTTGTTTTGCATTTTTCTTGGAAACCACAAACCTAACTTATGTCAAAATAAGAAAATTGAGTCTATCGTTTTCTTTCTTCATGAAAGGAGTAATTTTCATACATCATTAGCAAGTAAACTGAATAATGAATATCTCTGCTGTGCATCAACTGCGGTAAATGTGTATTTTACAAAAGTGACAAATTTTGTAATGGCTACCATTCGAAAACCAGTTGACCGATTTTGCTCGACTTCAATACCAAACCAGTCTCTAATAGTTTCCAACTGTCATGAAAATTTCAAGCCAAAATCTTTTAATTTACGGGAGTTATCGTGATGACAACATGGTATGCTCTAACTTAACATAGATAATTTTGGTACAAAAATCATTTCTCGCATTGCGGAGTCCCTTTACATATGAATATGGTCCATATTTGTAAATCATAGATGACACATGACTCCACAAAAAACACCCAATGGATTGAGATCATGAGCTAAAATTACCTATGGTCAATTAGAACATGTTTAAACTCAGTTCACTTATTGGTACGGTATCGAGTCATGACTACTGGTGATCATTTTGAACTATTTAGTTGAAAATCTTAATTTTACTTATTAATTACATTATCTTGATTCCTTACTTGTGTATTTTGTTATTTATTTGTATATTTTACTATCAAATTTTGGTGCAATGTAAATGTTGAATCATATGACAATTAACTTACTTATTAATTTTATCGCGCACCACAACGTTAATTTCGTATAGTGTATAATAACGTGAATAACTCTGCATGCACCTATAATATTCTACTTTTCACCTATTTTGGAAATTATTATTAGTATGTCACCTGTATTCTAGAACAATATTTGAGTAAAGATCCGATACTTAGATAATGTTTTATCTGTAACTCGCTTGTATAGGTCAGTAGGTATAGGATGAACTTAGTTAAACCAATACTTCACTCTGACTTAAGTATGAGAAATATTCTAGAATATGGTGTGTGGAGCCTCTGCTGTTTGACCTATAGCAGTGAAACTTGGAAAAGAGTTGGAGGCTTTCAGGTGTTACGTATTCGTGTTAAAGTTTTTGAAATTCATTCAATAGTTTTTGAGGGAGGGTTTCTCAATGTTTTGTAAACCCGCTATGTCATAATGATAACTTCGTAAATCAAAATGCAGTCAAATCTCAGTATAATGAATCCTCATGAGACCAGAAAAATGGTTCGTTATATTAATAATTTGTGATATCCAAGTACCTAGGCAAGCATATGAATGTCCAAGGACTGGACAACCGGTTCGCTATATTGAGGAAATTGTAGGCTTTATTTACGTCAATTCCACCAAATTTTAGGAAAATATTTCGTAATTAGTGCTAACTTCAATAATTCCAGTCCCTAGACCTACATCTTCTTGGAGAAATTTTAAAACAATTGTTTTTATATTTTTAGAGCATTTTTTATTGTTTTTTTCAAATGGGTTTTATTTTTTGAAGAAAATTAATTACAATACCATAATTCTTTTTCCTTTCATTTAAATTCCAGTAGATTTTACTGGAGAAATTTTAAAAGAATTATTTTTCTCTGTTTAGAGCATTTTTATTCGTTTTTGTTTTTTAAAGGTGGTTAGAGTTTTTGATAAAAAAAAAATTTTAATGATTGTTTGTTTCTACCGTTGGAAATATTACTTTAAAACTATTAGTTTTTTTATTTATAGATACTAACTCATAAACTACTTCATCAATTCTAAAAAATTTTAATGAGACCACCATAAGATTATCCTTTAACAATGAAAAAAAAAAAAATCAAAATCGGTGCCCTGATTGCTGAGAAGTTATGCTGGAAGAAGCATAAAAAAAAAATGTTTATCGATCGAATTGATAACCTCATTTTTTTTAAGTCGCTTAAAAAATGATACGTTATCACCTTCTTCCCCAACTTTATCTCTCAGGTTAATATGAAAATGTCGAAAGTCTTTACCATTTATCATCAAAAGAGATTCGGATTGAAACTGAATTATTCAAAATAATCAAACGCAATTTTCTTCAGGACGTATATCGTTATGGTGTTTGTACTTCCGGACATGAATAGGATATTATCAGCAAATCTGCTGCGAATAATTGAATCGGCTAGCGATTTTGTAAAAAGTTTGAAACCTGCTTCCGTGTGTGGTGAACAATTTCAGTAAGGTCTCTTCTACGACGATAAACTCTAGAGAACAAACTTTATAATATTTTACATTCTTTCTATTTTCATTTCAATTCGATACATTTTCCGCAAATAGAGCTAACCAGTCAGCTTATGCCCGATAAATTATTACTGGTTGCGTTCGCCTCTTCCTGCCAACCATAAAATGCAATGAGTTTGACAGTTTTCTTTCTTTTCAGTTGCATTGTTTATATTTTTTTCCGTTCCTTTCTTTTTTATGTAGGTTTTCTTTAAAAATATGTATATTAATTTCGATTTCACGAAACGACCTGGTTAAAGGGAGTGGTTACGTTTTTTCATTTCTTAACCAAAGAAAAATTTTGGCACTAAAATCTCAAATTTATTTAATTATTTATATCATTGTAATAAACGTACAATCTTGTTTTTTCTGACGAAACTAAAGTAAATTATACAATTTATTAAAAAAATTTCTGGGAATGTGCCACCGAATGATCGGAAACAAAAATAAGTTGACAGAAAAATAAAGAATTACTTATAGTCGACACTAAATAAGTTGAGCTCTGAAGAAGATGGATCGGGTTTATTACATACAGATAATAAGATTCGAAGAGTACTCATTTTGACTACTGGTGAATATAGAGCTTTTTCATAACACATCATTCAGTGTTATTTGGTAGAGAATTCCGATGTTCTATACATCTTCAAGGATCATCCTTATCAGTAATTCCATTACAATCAAAGTTATCGCGAGCAATAACTGGGAGAGAATTAATAGTTGTAGAAATCTAAAATTTTGTGGAAATATAAACATACCTTACCCTATTGACAAAATTAAAAAAAAAAAAGGCATAGCGAATCAACGAGTGGTATATTGATACTACCACAAATTTTTTATCCAATGTGCGTATTTTCATGTTATAGTTGCTATATAATAACACTCTGCGTTAATAGCACAAAAAAATATGATGTTGCAGCCCATTTTCAAACGTCAACAGCAACCTGAAAATTCGCACTGTGAATAGATAATTTGTCAAATTCTCCCTACTTTTTTTTGTTTTTAGTAAACTTTTATTGAAGCCTATTAGGCTATCCCTCAAATTTTTTTGTAACTACTGAGATTGGATCATTTGACCTTGGCATTACTGATCCATGACTTCCGCATCTGATCCACCTTTGCCTCGAAAGAAATGATGAAATTTTACTTGACTTTTTAAGTAGGTTTCTTTAGAAAATCTACTTTTACGCTTATTGCGGTATTATAGCCTTCAGGGTTAGGGGTGGGTACGTTTTTCATTTCACAACCTCAGGAAAATTTTGGCACTAATAACTCAAATTCATAGATATATACATACATTTTATTTTCTTGTTTCCTCGGAAATGGTGTTATACAGACATGTACCTAATAAAGTTTCAATTCTGCTACTTTTACCATGATACCTATAAACATATTTTTGCCATGTTTCATTATTTTTTAACATGGAGATTGGAAGAACATGGAGTGAAATTAGAGTAATTTGTTGATAAATGAATCTCGAGTACGTATATATAAAATTGAAAAAATTTTGTTTGGAATTGTAAAAGGTGAAAATTCCGTGTTTTTCTCAATTGTTAATGTGACGCATCACATATAAAAATCTCAAAAAAAATATTTAAAATTTTAGATTTATATTAGGAATTTCTGAATATTTTTTTCAAGTATGTATAACTTGGAAGGTTGAGTAGGACGCCATTTCGAAAATTTTTAAGCGCTATAACTCTTCAATGATCAGACGGAGTGTATTCAAGAAAATGTAAATACCTTACCACATGGTCTATCTCTCATTCAAATATAAAGCATTTTCATTCCCTTTGGGCTCAAGTTATAAATTTTTATTTGAAACTTAATAAAAAAAAGCCTTTATATCCCTTAGTAGGGAGTTTGGCGACTCAAACTTGTTATGGAAACTTCTTCTATCAGGGAGTACATTTTAGCCAAATTTGAAGAAAATCTGAGTCTGGGGTCAAAATCACTACGTTACCTGGCTATACACTTTAGTTAAGACTTCATCATCATATATTATTTGAAGATGCTCTGAATGTTTGGCTTCAATCATACATTTGATTCTTGAGATATCGCTGAAATTCTGTTTGGAATTGTGTGATTCAAATGATCTTAATTCAATCTAATTGGGGAATTTCTGTGATATCTCAAGAACTAAATATACAATTTCAGTCAAATTTTCATGGTATCTTTAGCTAACGTATGATAATGTTTCTGCAATATTGTAGCTTTCAACTACTTTGACTTTCGAACTCTTCAACATGTTAGACCCAAATTAGACTACACGTATAGCAATGAAAAAGCTCTATAGTTCATTGAGATGCCTAACCCGTTTTTTCCCAATATTCAAAATCTGTTCTCCCTTACTTGTTACCTCTATTTTTTTTTATATTTCTTCCAGGGTTATATGATCGCCAAAACATCTTTTACGAATTATATGTAAAAATTATTTTGAGTTCTACCATATTTTATTATCGTATTCTTCTTCGTTCACAGCTAGGCTACAAACTTAAACTGGTCTCCCTTCAACTGTCGCTGGCTGTGTGTCTTTATTCGCTGCTTAACATAGCCGTGAAATGCATATATGCATATAGCCTAGATACATGTATTCTCATTTAGGCTTGCCTATACTTTCACGGCTCATGTGGCTGCTCACCATACCAGGCTGAAAAATACGTTACTATTTGAATAATGCATCAACCGAAACTCTAATTAATTTTCTTACAGGCGATTGGATGTAAATTATGGTGTGATTTTTGTACAAAACAATGCGATTGGCTGAGTGATTCTGGTGGATTCTCATTGATACCTCAGCGCGATCCATATAGTTAGGCTACGAGTTAGTTGAATTTTAGCAGTCGGATCGCGCCTTGTAGAGGTTTTTGCCTTGAAAGTGTTTTTTCTCATCTACTAAATTTTGCTCAAAAGAAATACTTATTCGGCTTGCATATTTCATCTAATGTAACCAAAAACATTGCAAATTGTGTGTCTAAAATTACCTTTGCTTTCAAGGTTTCAGGCCTGGTTATGGAAATTATGAAAATTTTGTTTTGAATACTATTCAAAATATTTTGGCCACAAGGGCGTCCAATTTGTAACCCCTTTAAGTATTGTTCGTGAATTTATAAATACAATTTGATCGTCTTGGTCAAATACAAATTTTGGCAAAATCAAAATTTGAAAAGGAACATAGAGGGATGCAGAAACTGCGTTTCTAGTGTGATTCTACATCTGCTACCAAACTGAGCAGTAGGAGCAAATACTAGGATTTGCTGCCAGTTGTATATTTTCAGACTTCAGCTGCTCCCTTTCACATAAATGCTCATCAGCGGGGATTTTCCAGCCGGATCAACGAGGGGCGACTCCAGAACCACACCTGCCAGACATCGTATCGTTTCCAGGCTGCTGCGAAGCTGTGGATCCAGGATCAGTGATAGACAGTTTTCTTTTATTTGTTCTTTATTTGTTCTTTTATTTTATGGGAATCGAAATTTATATGATAGCCTACATAATTGGGCATGTGGTGGGAGTGGGTGTTGGTTTTTCTGGTCACTTGGATGTCTTGTTTGTTGTGGTGATTTTTCTTTTTTCCTCCTTAATTGTCTTTTTTCTGCACTTGGCCATGCGGGTGTTTTTGCCTTTTTACTTGCCCATCTGTTGGCTCCTTTTTGTTTGGTTGTGTGACTTTTTTGGACATCGCATCATTAGAATTAAACAATTTATCATCCTCAAAACCACGAGCAACTAGTCTAGCTTTATACAGTTTATTTCTCTGGCTATACTCCTTGATTTTAAGTAATCATTTTGACCAAATCATTTCAATTCTACGTTTCTTATGCCTGAATTGATCCCTTTCTTTTGAATTATAGTATGCCTCTGCCTCTTCAAACATTTTGAAAATTCATTGAAAGTAAAGTAGATGTAATGACATAAGTCATCTACTATCTCTTCATTGATTAAAATATTTTTAATCTCATTTGTATGTACGTTACTTCAAGTATTTATGTTACTTAAATGTTCATTTATGTTTACATTGCTTGCAGATGAATCTTCATAAATGCTGTTACTCAAGACTAGGTTAAGTTCTGTGTCAAATAATACAGTTAATACAAGTGGACCAAAATATGTTAAGATTAAAACACCTTTTTTTTTACATCTTTAATTGAATTATTCTCACATCATTAAAAAGTACTCAGTTATCTGTTTTAAAATTCTAAAAACATATTAAAACTTCGTTGATAAGTCTGTCTGCTTTCATACAAAATTTTAGCAGAGTACTGACCCTCTCTCACTTATCATTTAGGTTTTATGATGACATAGTCACACCTGAGTGATGTTGTGGTTACAGCTCTGATGTGCTGCATGTAGAGAAGTGAACTATGCTCAAATAACTTAAACAACCAATTAAAAAGCTTGAAAACAGTGAATTCTCAACAATTTATTCTTCCTTCTTAATTATCTTGGCTTCTTGGGGCTCAGAATTATTGATTATTTTTTAATTGTATCCTCAGAGCTCAGAGTTAAGTCTCCCATTTAATTTGATGTATCTATAAACCTAGGAATAAAACAGTCCTTTAAATTCCCAAATATCTCTTTGGTAAACATTAATCGATGGCAGGAAACAGTTCCTTATTTCTCGCCAATTACTTGTATTCTTAAATTGGAAGAAAGATTAACTTTGGTTGGAAATGAAGATCTAAGACTTGGGTTACCAAGATACCATTAATTTCATATACGTAATCCTGATTGTACTTACTGTTGTTGCAGCTGTACTCGTATTTGCGAATGTCTGACTAAATTGTATTGCTGATAACGCACCAAAATAAATGAATGATTTGGCTTTAGGCATAATAAGCCATTAATGTTTAATAATATGAAGAGTACTTAAATTATAAGACGTGAAAATAGCATAAGTCATTCCCAAAAATTTTAGACAATTTTTTTTTTTTGAATGTGCTTTCAATTTTTTTTCTATATTTATGTTAATAGTGATTCTATTTTAAAATATTTTTCTTAGAATTAGTGCGACTAGTGATGATTTGTAAAACTTTTATTTTGTGATGTTCTATTTTTACTGGATCTAAGACAGTGTAAGAAACCTCTAAGTTGGAATTCTGGACCTTTTTCTCCTATTTTGAAGTAGGAACTTCAGGCTTTTCTTAACCAGAGGGACCCTAGTTTCATCGCATTCAGGAAGATTAAAGAATTTTCTGATGTCTAAACATAACATAACAAAGACGGCAAATATTCAGGATGTGAATAATAGCTGTTATATTGTCCCTGCAATAATTACCAACAAACTTCTTGAAAATGCGCTGACACAAAAGGTATAATCATTTTTGAGGAATACACGTTTTGTGTTGCCAGCGCGGTGAGAAATGAATCCACCATTTTATGTCTCTGAAAAACTTAGGCAAATTTATCCTTTACTTTAAGAAGTGAATTCATTTATTTTTTTAAGTCTGGTTGGGCAAAACAAATTCCCATGAAACACATGCATCCTAATCGATGACTCGGTTGAAGTAATGCCTATTGGTCCTCACTTGAGTTAATTCGTTTAGCTATATGCTCTTAACATTAGGTGAATTTAAATAATAACTAAAAATGAACCAACATTTCATGTTGTTTTTTTTTTTTATTGTTTTCAGTGTGTGTGAGTGCTCCCAATTGTTTTAACTCTTTAAGAACACCAAAAATGTAGTAATCTGATTAAGGTAATTTTTTTGAATGACATGAGGTGATACATTGTATGATTTGTTTTTTGGAGCGCTAAATTAAAATTTAAGGTCCAATTTTTCACCGAACAAATTGTTTACCCCTTTGAGGCCTCAAATAGAGGATTAAGAAAATGTTTTCAGATATGATCAACTGTAATGTACACCATAGAAACATTTTTTGGGGTGCTAAACTCAAGTTTTAGATCCGACTTACGATTGTTTCAATTGTTGGCTTTTTTGGACCACTAAAAGGAGGTGAAGAAATTTTCTCCACATCTTATTGAGTGATATATCATAGGACATGATTTTTTTATGCCAAGTTTAATTACCAAGCCTAATTTTGAATTAAATCAATTTTCTGCCTTTTTGGGGCCACAAGACAGGATCAAGAAACAGTAAAAATCACTACAACAAACACCAGTTACAGCCCATAAAATTCCTGATCCTGGCAGAATTCTTTTCATTTCTATGGAAATAAAAATTAGCTCCAACAAACTATTAGCTACAGCAATCAAATTTTGGTGCCAAGTGAAGCCAAAAAACCAGCTGCAACAAATTAATTTGCCTTTGTTTTTTTAATTTCCTTCATACAACAAACAAATTTTTCCTTCCAGTCCTAATATTCTTCCAGTTGTCACTTTTATGGTTCTAAGAATTGCCATGTGTTATCAGGAGAAAATTCTGTGAAATTAAAAGCTAATGTCTGCATATTTGTTTTTGATGATTGGTATGTGAGAACTGCCATACCTTGCTCTATATAAAATACATTTGCCAGTTATAGCTGGCAGTAAATTGGTGTGTGGTTATGTTCACCACTTTTAGCTAGTGAATATGTAGGTTCTAGGTTTGATTCCCATAACTGACAAAACCTACATCTGGGACTATCAATGTGTGTTGGATATACATAAACCCTAGTGGTGCAAGTTGTAACTCACAACTCTCCTTACTAACTTGAGTTTCTGATAGATAGCACACTATATAGTGGAAATAGAACCCATATAGGTAGTTAAAGTGTATGTGTATAGGTATAAAAGGTGTTTCTAGCCCCACCCAACCTCCCACAGCATCTAAATTGTTCAACTCATGTTGAGTCTCCCTAGGGAGACTGTGCAAGAACTGCCATACCTTGCCTTATATGAAATACATTTGCCAGTTACAGCCAGTGGTGAGATGGTTATGTGGTTAAGTTTACCTCTTTTAGCTGGAAAATATGTAGGTCCTAGGTTCGATTTCTCGAATGAACAAAACCTACAGGTTCTTATCAATTTGCAATTACCATTATTTTATAAGTTCACATTTCCATTGCAACCTGGTTACAGTAATCTGTTTGTTGTAGCCACCTACTGACTACAACAAACAAATTTCACAGCTCCCTTAAAATTCATTTTAGCCTATTTCTGCTGTAGTTTATTCTCATGTTATCGAATGATACATCATATAGTTCGTTGTTTGATGTGCTGAATTCAAATTTTTGGTCCAATTATTAATTAAATTAATTAATTTACCCTTTAGGACCATGAAAACGGGGTCAAAATAAATTTTTTTTATATTAGAGAGTGAAAGGTACATCATAGGACATGTTTTTTGAGATGTT
The DNA here is from genome assembly GCA_011428145.1 of Ericerus pela. NCBI lineage: Eukaryota > Metazoa > Arthropoda > Insecta > Hemiptera > Coccidae > Ericerus > Ericerus pela. The sequence goes on along the minus strand of WOFM01000139.1, from coordinate 840,297 downwards.
GAGTTCAAATTTTCTCTCCGATTTGGATTGAATCAATTGATGGACAATTTGGGACGATAAAGTTGGATCATGATATTTATTTAAAAGATTACCGCGTGATGAACAGTGTGTTACGTTTTTGGCAGTGCTAAATTCAAATTTCAGTCTAGTATAATTTTTGAGCATTGATTTAAAGTCAAATTAAAGAATGTAAAAATAAGGAAAACAAGGGAACGCAGAGATAAAAGTCAATAGGTAGGTGAAGTTGCGAATAACAGCTAGTATGTTATATATATGAATATGAGTTTTCGGTTCCAAAAGTTTCCTCGAGTTATGAAATGAAAAATATACCTGTCCCGTCTCCAGTTTGTTTCCTGAGATTAAGATTAATAAGTAGATTTTCGTTGTAAAACTACTTAACGAATTTGAGAGAACAGAAAAAAATATGTAGGTACCTACTATTTTTCCGTTCTGACTGACTTAAATGAATTGAACTGGCTCAGTTAGTAATTAGGTATACTATGTCACTAAGAACAGATGGTCTCTTCACATTCTTCTTCATCAGTAACATCGATAATTTTATTGGATTCAAGTTTTTTTCAAAGCCTCAAGCATGTGTATCCTCATAAAAAATGAAACGTGAATTTAGTAGCACATTCAAACACTACTTGAAAAAAAACTGATCATAGTCATTTATAAAAGTCTAAATTAACAAAATAAAGATACGTTACCAAAATTTGCATTTTTTTTTTTTTTTTGTAATTTTTGCATTGGAATAATCCGATTTAAACAGAAATCTTAGCATGTTTTACTTTATTTATTTATTTCTGATTCACTTAGCCGTAAATCCCCAGATTTGTTTTAATCTAATTTTTTCTTCTGCTCTTACTTTTTGACTTGAAATTCTCGTAATTAAATCGGAACAGTCTAAATTCACTGGTCGTTTCCAAGTTATTTTCAGAGCTTGGCAGAGAAATGCCTTGATTTTTTAATAGTTTAAGAATTATGTTGTATTTTACGGCATAAGAATGACTATTTGGAGAAGCTGTCGAATACCTAATAATTTTTTCACAACTCTTACACCAGAAAACTGATTATTGCTTTGTTTTCACAGTGCTTCTCTTGCACGAATGAAATAATTTTGGTTCCTACTATGAGATGTTAAGTTCGACTACGCTGCTATGGGTGCATCAGATATATACATATTTCAAACTGCCTTTTTTGCTACCCAAGAATTAGAATACAGTTTATCCACATATGTAATATGGAAAAAATCTCTAATAGTGTTCAAAAGTTTAGCAGGGAAACAAGTTTTTGTTAGCGTTTTATAAGAAAATACTATAGATATGGGTAATTGAAGTTCTGAGGAATTGTAAGTGCTTATTGTTTTTTCTGCTGGCATTCGAAATTATTAAAATTGTATGCCAAATTTTTAATTTATCCTATACCGCGATCGTAATGGCTTTTTTATGTTTCCGTTTTTACTGACGCTCACCTTTAGAAACTGAAATAATGAAAGTTATTTTATTTTTTCTGTTTCAGGTATGTTGACTGAAAAATACCTACTTAGTTTTCATTCCAAAGTAACGGTGAAAAGTGAGTATTTTATTCCTTTGAAAACAAAAAATGGTTTGGGTTATAATAATTTTGGGTTCACGGTTTTGAGAAAACTATGATAGGGATACCGCTGAAGTTTTTATATTAGATAGTCCTTATATAGGACTAGGTCTGAAAGAAACGTGTTGTCCATTCATCCAGTATTTTCCGCGAAAACTGGAAAACAAAAATAAAAAACTCCAAAGCAGCAGCAGCTCCGTTAGAAAAAGTAGGTTTTTGAAAAACATAAAATTAGGTACCTATTATAGTCACTAAACAGTTATTAATAGATCATAATACATATTTGTTCCGAATTACGTTCCTATTGGTCCAAAATTAGGCATTTTATAAGCGTAATAAAAAAGAAAATAGTGTTACCGGAAGTACTGTGCGACCGATCAGCACCAAAATTTATAGAAAGTTATAATATTTCTCACAAATTTCGTAGCTATTGATTGAAAATTGATGATTTTATGGCCTAAACAAAAACGAAAATAGCCATATCGGAAATACTGTACGGCCGATCCGCACAAAATTTATTGAAAATTGTAAATTATAATAGTGAATATTTGTTTCAGATTTCTTAGCTTATGGTCGAAAATTTAAAATTTTATAGCCAAAACAAAAACAAAAATAGCAATACCGGAAGTACCGTTCGGGTGATCCGCACCAAAAAAATTAGCAAATTATAACAGTTCATTGTGAATATTTTTTTCAAATTTCGTTGTTACTGGTCGAAAATGGAAAATTTTGTATCCAAAACAAAAACGAAAATAGTCATACCGGAAGTACTGTACAGCTGGTCCACAACAAAATCAATAAGTCAGGTCCTTGGCTTAACACTAATATTCGTTTCAAATTTTGTGACTATCAGATAAAAATTGCACCTGTACCGTGGTAACAAGAAATTGGCTTTTATATACATATACAGGGTGTCTGGATTTCGTTAGATAAGCAGGTACATATGAATAGAACTCGATAAAACAAAAAAAGTTCCTGTATGAAAAGTTGCATACTCGAAAATTGAAGGGTTACAGTGTTTTTAATATGTTAAAAAATGACGATTTCCTACTCATAATAAAAGGACCGGTAAAAGTTGAATAAATTTTCTGATTGTGGTAAATGGTAGTACTTGCCGAGATGAGAAATGAAAGTTATTATAATATTCTACCTATTCTAACAATTGAAGAAGTTGGAACGCATTGAAAATTCCTAAAATCACATTTCTTCTTTAAAGGCTAAAGATGCATATTTTCAGCCCATCACTAGTCAAATAGTTAATAATTTTGGAGTTATTCCAACTATGGAATTTGATTGCTCTTATTCAGATGAACACAAAAGTATGCCACCATCTTTTCAAAATTTTCAGAATTCAAAGTTACCATGTGTTGAATGTTTCCAAATTCGAGATAACACAAAAGTAATGCAGTTTGGAAAAAAGTCATAAAAATTGAATTTATAATTCGAGAATCATACATTAGTGATGATGGCATCAAAGACTCGTTAGCAATTGAATAAAACTGATTTCACCCCATTATAGTAATTAAAAATTTTTTATGCTTTATTCTCATTTTTAAGTGGCCCAACAGCATTCATCAGCATACATAATTTTTTTCCAAATTGATGTCCATTCTACACAAAAATCCTTCTCATAACTCAGGAACACCAAAATTAACAACTTTACATTGAAATTAGTGATTGGTTTTACATCAGTATTTGATGGGTTGCATAACACTCTCACATGCAGAAGTAATTTTCTTCATTGAAATGATAACTTTATTCATGGGGAATGATCAAGGAAATCTGTTCCAAATTTGTTGTGCCTTATTGTTCAAATATTTTAATGAAACAGAGTTTACCATAATTCATATCACTGTAATATGAGCAAATCTCTTTAATTAACACCAAGAAGATTATAATTCATTTTTAGAAAAATATTGGTTTTTGTTACAATTTCATTTTTATCAGCATAGAAATAGGCTGCATGTGTTTTCATAAATGAATCAAATTATTTAGCCAGTTAAATAGTTAAATTTAGAAATTAGAGATGTTCAAATTTCCTTCCATCCTCTTCAAAACAAATAGGGCTCTGTGAATCACACTGTAAATTGCACTTTGAGTCTAGATCTGGTAACTTCGAAAGCAATTTCAATTTGTTCTACCAATTCTTTTCTACTTTCTGGTGGACTCCTTCCATTATAGACTAGGTGTTTAATCTCTCCCAAAAAAAAAAAAGTCATGCGAGTTCAAATCTGATGATCTTGGTGGCCATCTTATTGGACCCATTAAACCTAGCCATCTTTGGGAAAATTTTACATTTAAAAATTCTATAATAATTCTTACAGAATGGGCAGGACAACCATCCTGCTGGAAGCAGGTAATGCTTCTGTTAGTGAGTGGGATGTCTTCTGTGAATTTAGTTAGGTAAGATTTTAAAAAATAATGGTAGTTAGCACTATTGAAACATGCCTGTAGAAAATAAGGACCCTGCAATGTAGATCCAACCATGCCTGCCTATACATTCATAGAGAGCTGGCATTGGAATGATTGTGTGTACATGTAGCTTACTCATAGTACTCTGACCACATGCAAAAATTTGGCTGTTCAGCAAGGTTTTTCAATTGAATTGTAATTCATCCGTAAAAATTACTTTTTCGATGATCCATTTATTGTCAGTCAGCCACTTGCAAAAATTCTTCCTCATATAGAACTCTACTGGTTACAAATTTTGGACTGGAGTTGCATGGTAGGTGTGAAGTCCCACAAATTATATGGCAGAGTGAACCTGTGATTTCCAAATTCCTGTTTGTCAGTTGACTTTGTGTACACTCAGTTAGTGTGTACTTAATGATCTGTGCAGTAGCATCAACATACCGAGTTCTGTCTGGGGATATACCAACTTCATGCATTTGTGGATAAGCGCATTCAGTCTCCTATAGTCTGTTATAAACATTATTTTATGATTGTTCTGGGCTTTGGTAAAATACCATGTAACTTGAAATATTCTTCTGTAGCTCTTGTTGAATTTGAGTGGTGTTTACCATAAAGGTAATGCATTTTTGTATACTCAGATACAGAGTGTTGAGTTCCATTCAGGGGGTCAGTCATTGCAAATTATTGTTGGATAGAGTCTAATAAGTTGGTAATGTTATGAAAAAAAAACTTTTCACTCCACTGGTTTACCCTAAATTTTTCTTTCCGTGGAAATACATAAATAGTAAATTGAAATAAAACTGCAAGATAGGAAGTTAGTAAAATGTCTACAAACACATTAGATGAACTATTTTTTTTCTCAGTCAAAATGTCACCAAAAAGTAACATATTTCAGAATAAAAAATATTTTGAATTTTTCTATTTACCTGATGGCAGTGGCATAAATATAGGAAATTCTGGGGTTTTCTCAAAACTGATCTGACAAAAAAAATTAAAAAGGTTATTTTATAGAAATAAACTAATTTAGCATAATTTTATTAATTTTTTTTGTGTATTCTTCCAAACCTTCTTTAGCGATTAGCCTACTGTTTTATGAAAATATTCCACTTTCTTGTTAACGTGGTACCTACAGTTTTCATTCGATTGTCATGAAATTTGGTATGAATATAAGTGTTAAGTCAAGAACCAGAATTACTGATTTTGGTGCTTGTCAAGTAGACAATACTTCCATTACTTCAAATTTTACATTAATTTTGGGCCCTAACGTGTTTAATTTCTAATCAATAGCTACAAAATTAGGAGAAAATATTTAATACGATCTATTTTAACACTATGCCAATATTGGTGCAGGTAAGTCGAATGTTACTTATATTATGTTACATCCATTTTGTTCTGAATTTGTATGTTTCAATGATTAGTTTTTAATCAATAGGTAGTATGTAAAATTTCAAAATAATATTTATTCATGATCTGTTCAAGCACGATAACGATTTTGATACCATCAGTGAAATGGTACTTCTGATATATCTGATTTTCACTGATAATGGTAAAAAAACACTAATGTATGATTCTCGAATTATAAATTAAATTTTCATGACTTTTTTTCAACTTGCGTTATTTTTGGGTTACTCTGAATTTGAATATATTCAAAACAGGATAAATTTTTAAATTATGAAAATTTTGAAAAGATGGTGGTATACTTTTTTGCTCATCTGAATAAGAGCAATCAAGTACCATGGTTGGAATAACTCTGAAATCATTAACTATTTGCCTATTAATGAGGTGAAAATATGCATTTTTAGACATTTAGAATAAATGTGATTTTATGAATTTTCAATGTGTTCCAACTTCTTCAATTTTGAGAATAGGAAAAACATGATAGTAACTTTTTTAATGTGATAACATTTTTATTTTCACTACAGCAAAATAAAGGGTTTGTTTTTATATTCGATGTTGTTTTTTCTTGTTAAATTTTCCACTACATAGCTTTCTCATGACACATCGAAATATTGATATTTCATTCAACATTAATAAAACAGTTATGAGGAAATCCATGTATTTGTTATTGAGACCACCAATCCTTCTCCCCTCTCACTCCTGCGAACACACGATCACACAAATACATAATTTATTTATATCTATTTGCGGCTACACTGTTCTACCACTTCCACTACTCATTCGTTCATTTCCGTTATCATTCGTTTATTGCTCTAAAATGTACTTTGCTTAAATTATGTATCTTCTATGAAATACACTCGCTTCTTGGACAGAACTTCGTTTAATTCTTTCTTTCTTGTTACATCTTCGGTCCTCATCCTCTATATGGTAGCATGGCTTGGTAACAATCCTTGTACCTGAAACAAATTTTTAAAATAATTAAAATTTTTTATACAATAAATTTTTCTGTCAAATTTTTTTTTTTTTTTGTAAATATTTGTGTTTTTTAGTCATTTTTTGTAATTTTTTTTTGTGTTGGGTAACATAGTTCCAACTTATTATTTTTTTTCGAGTCATAATTTTTGTCTTCGAAAATTTTTTTTTATTTGAATGCTGTAAACGTTCAATGAGTTTCGTCATTTGCTGAATTGGATTTGCCCTGCTTGTGTATAATCCGGCCAAGTGTTCGAAGTTTCCAAGACTCGTCGATTACTCAACTGTTTGAGAGCCCTGATTGTGTTACTCAAAAGTTAGTAAAGTCATTAGTGTCTGCCCTGCTTGTGTATGAACTAATTCGTTGTAGTCATAAAATTGGTAATAAATCGCCTTGAGCCATCAGAAATTGATCAGAAACCAACGTAAAAGCTTCAAAATCATCATCATTAAAACTAATATTCATCACCTTAATCAAAGTTCATCATTTGCCATCAACGAAAACATCAAAATTTAACTCAAATACTCACCGAAGTACGTCCTCCACAACTGAAGCGCAGTTCAACCATCATTGTCCAGAGCATCATCTTCGTAAATTCCAGAAAGTGAACCTGAAAATCAAAAAAATCAACCGTCAAAAGGTATTAAATGAAAAGTTTTGCTAAAAACAGGTAATAAAAATATATTTTTCGTAATTTTTTCACAACTTTTTCATATTTTTTTTCGTATATTATTTTGTATTTTTGCACTATTTAATCTTTCGGAAACAAAATTTAACTTGTATATTTGAAAATACCGTTATATTCAAATAATTTTGGCCTTTTCAAAATTTATCTAAGTACAAATTTCGGCAAGTTCATTGCAAAATTTTGCAGCCACTTTTGTCCTAGAGTGTACAACTTGTGACGTAAACACGGCTTGTTTCGTTCTTTCATTCAAACTTGTACATTTAACCTTTTGTTAAGTGCAACAAACCTACGAACTCTTATCTACATTCATTATATAAATACGTTGGCGCGATTTTCATTTTCAAACCACCATTTTGTTGCAACTTGTATTTTTTTGCTGTTACACAATTGTGTCGCAAACCATTTAACGATTTTTTTTCGAATTTATACGTAATATTTTTTTTTCTTCTTTCTTTTACTTCGAATATTTTAATTTATTTCCATCACACAATTCCCAATTACGATCAATTTATTACGAATTTACGAAAATTAATTTTTTTAATTTCGATTTTTTTTCCCTACCATTTACAAATTTTTTTTCTGTATTGTGAATTTTTTTTTCTCACGTTAACTCAAGAATTATTTTACCTCATTCTTATAATACATCTGGTGCATAATTATTTCAAATCACCTTTAATAATATTCATTTATTTATTTTTTTCCTTTTGTTTCGAATTATTTGTTTTGTTGGAATACAGAATTAGATCAAAATTTTCCCCTGTTATCCAAAATCTTTGGTTTTTCTTTCCTAATTCCCTAATCTGAAAGTAGCTAACTTCATTTCACACTCACTTTTTCATTTATTTTATTATTATTAATCATTACTTCGAATATTGAATTCTATTACAAATCATCTTGGGTTGTATAAGTCTTGTTATTGTTTTTAATTTTTTTTTAAAGGGAAGTGTCCAATTGCAACTTTAACGTGTGTTGTCTCTTGCCCAGTGTGGACCCACTCGAGAAACACACAAGGACAAACTAATATACTATCGTCATAAAATACATTGTTTGGTTAACACAGGGATGGCAATCCTTTTCTTGCATTTTTTTTTAATTCAAGTTCAGTCAATTCATTAATTATGAACACTGACAATAATGATAGAGTTTCAAACATTTTCCGTGGAAATGGCTATGAGGGATGGCGTGCAACTGTCATAAGAACCCTAATTGGTAAAGGCTGCCACTCCACAATTTTTCCTACTGCTCGTGAAACTAGTTATATTTATACCTCATCTGAAGAACGCCTTACGTCTAAATGGCTTAAATTCTTTCAAACTCAGGAACGGGCAAAAGCCCACTTGACAAAAGAATCCTTCATCATGTCAAAACTTGCGATGTTGTTTCTCAAATTTTTGAAATTTTGGATGCTCGATATAGAAATCAGACAGCTACTAACATCATGGTTTTAAAATCAAAATTTCAGTCCCTTCGCTTTGATCCAAGGAGAGGTACCATCCGTAGATTCTTGGAATTTTTTTCGACTATTGTAGAAGAACTACGTGATGCTAATTACCCCCTATCAGAAGCAGATGAAATTGATCAATTAATGATGTCATTACCCAAAAAATTTGATACTGTCTTCTCTGAATTTCGTCAATTAGAAATAGAAAAACGAACTACTGTCAGGCTCATAAAAATGATACTAGAAAAATGTGATCGTATTGAATACTCTAATAAAACGTTTCCCGGGTTTGATCAGCCCAAATCATCATACCAACCAATGTATAATAAAAGAAATTTTCGAAATTTCAGAAATAATAATAATTCCAATAACACAAACTCGAATTATAATACAACTAGTTATCTTAACGATCACAAAAATAATCAAACCAAACAAAATAGTTATCCTTCTAAAGATAACATTTCCCAAATGGATGTTACATGTTTTAGATGTAACAAAAAAGGACACATGTCCAGGACATGCCCTAATGAAACATCAACTACTAATAACACTCCTCAACCAATCAGAACAGTAGCTTGAAATCCCAAAATTCCACAAACACGAACTCCCAAAATAAAACAAATGATAAATCCAATTTTCGTGTTAAATATTCAATGATGTTACATTCAAATCTTAACAATTTAAGTTTTGATGACATCGACGATGAATTTCAATGGCCCAAGCCCCCAACAGTATCAAAATCTGTCCCCCGAAAAAACCAACTGCACACGATGTTATTAGACAATGGAGCAGATGACCACGGTCAACGATCTTTCAAAATTAAGAATCATACTCAAAGTTGACAATACTCGTAGAGCACTTTGTGCTAAAAAAGGTGTATTTGTAAATCCCACTCACGTTGGATCAATGTATGTCAATGTCTGCAATTCTAAAGCATAATTTTCCACCATTCACTTAAAAGAAGTATATTATGATCCTGATTTAAGCCTTGATATTTGGTCAGGCGCTAAAATCATGGAGTCTGGAATTTTCAAAATAATAACTGACCCTGATCTTGCAGACATCATAAACAAACAAACAGGTGAAATCACAATAACCGCTCCAAAGAGAGGTTCCATGTATTACATAGACTATGAGATAGTGGAAGAAGATGAAGAACAAAAAGTCTATCAAGAGCTTGTATGTATGCCTGTCCCTAATACGACATTAGATCAGGAAGATCATATAGATTATCAAAATCAAAATTTTGAAGAACAGATTGAGGCTGAAACTAGTAATCCACAACTAGAGCAGGAAAGCATTGCCCAACCTCAAAATTTACAAGATACTGAGGTGGAAGCAGTCACACAGGAGATTTATTCCGAATCAGAGGACGAATTAAATGGAAATAGTGTCGGAATAAATAGAAAGCATAAGAAAAATATCAATAAAACTAAAACACTTAGGCACAGAAGATTAGGTCATCTAAGTGGCAAAAGCCTCAAAGTCTTATCTAAAGTAGTTGTAGGCATGCCCCAAAATGTAGTCTTTAAGGATGACAACTTTGACCCATGTGAAATATGTATAAAAGCTAAATATACTCGACTTGGTCATCATGGTGTGAGAACTCGACCAACTAGGAGAATGGAAGTAATCTCATCAGACATCATGGGACCCTTTCAAGAATCATACAACGGAGAAAAATTCATTATAACATTCATTGACCATTATTCAAAATATACTCTTGCCTTCCCTATACTGAGAAAATCACAACCCTTTGATAAGTTTAAAGAGTATTATTTATCATTCAATACTAAATTCCCAAATGATCCCATTTCTGTACTAAGAACAGATCAAGCAAAGGAATACTCCGATTCAAAGATGACACAATTCTGCTCCAAAAAAGGAATTACTTTAGATGAAGGTGTGGCATATACCCCAGAACTAAATGCTATAGCTGAAAGGCAAAATAGAACCCTACTCGAAAGAGTTAGAGCTATATTATATGACGCCAAAATTGACTTTAAATTATGGTCCACAATTGTAATAGCTACCGAAGACCAATTAGCTGACTTACTCACAAAAGCCTTATCTAGTAAGCAGCACATTTCTCTAACCCATAAAATCCTGGAATCCCCAAATCTCGATCCATAAAATGTCAACTCCAATATCAGATCCATACCTGTAACACCACAAAACAAAACATTTCACATTAATAATTAATAATTAAAAAAAAAAATTTCAATATAAAATAAACCTACCTTACCTATACTTACCTTGTTTACTGCATGCTATTTATCTTAATACCTAGAAAACAAAAAAAAAAAAAAATGCATGTTACTATATTTAATCTACCTTATATATATATTAATTAATCAAAATACTTACCATACTCGTCCAATTTAGTTACCATTTTTTTTATGTACACGATTTCGCCATTTTTATACATTTTTTTTTCCAATTTATGTTAATTTTTTTTTTATATAATAATGTAATTAAATGTAACAAACTCGTAAACTTTAAAACACTTTTGTAACACCCGCAGTCGTGATCGGTTCAAAAGATTGTAGGGGTGTCGAGACCACCAATCCTTCTCCCCTCTCACTCCTGCGAACACACGATCACACAAATACATAATTTATTTATATCTATTCGCGGCTACACTGTTCTACCACTTCCGCCACTCATTCGTTCATTTCCGTTATCATTCGTTTATTGCTCTAAAATGTACTTTGCTTAAATTATGTATCTTCTATGAAATACACTCGCTTCTTGGACAGAATTTCGCTTAAATCTTTCTTTCTTGTTACATCTCCGGTCCTCATCCTCTATATTTGTTAACATAGTATCGATACTTAGTTGATGGTAAAACATTGATATTGAAGATGAAAATGTTATCACATTAAATGTAACAGTCTGTGGTAGTCACTGATACTGGGCCTTTTTTTTCTAACCTCAGCAAGTACTACCATTTACCATAGTCAGAAAATTTATTCAGCTTTTATCGGTCCATTTATTATGGTTGGAAATTCGTCATTTTTCAACATATTAAAAATTCTGCAGTCCCTTAATTTTTTTAATACGCAACTTTTTGTACAAGAATTTTTTTTTATGGAGTTCTGTTCACATGTGCTAACTTACCCAGTGAAATCCGGACACGATGTATCCTGTATATATGAATTTGAGTTATTGGTGCCAACATTTTCCTGCAATTATGAAACGAAGAACATATATCTATAAATGTACACATAATTTTTTTTGTTTCAAAGAACAAAATGTGGTGATAATTAGTACCCAAATTTATAGGGATCAAGGAAAATGAACTCTTATTTTAATCAAGTTGGGTAGTATGTACAGAAACACAGCGATATCTTCAGAAATAAATGTATGATTTTAGCCAAAATTTCCGGGAATCTTCAAATAACCTATGCAGATGTTTTCTAAAAATTTAATATTTCTACCACTTACAGTTTTTATGTAATTGTTCTGGATATCTTTGATTTAGTATGTTTTCAAGTTAAAAACTGCTCATTTTCTCAAAATCAACATCGCTAGTGGCGCAGTCTAGCGGGGGCTTTACATCCCAATCGCTTTCTCTTCTCCCTTTTATAGTAATATATTATTATTTCATGAGTCGCCTTAAAGTTTCGTGTTACGTCATCATCATTATCAGTTCTTTTTAGTCTGAAAATTGAAGACGAAACGTCGAAACCTGATGATTACGGCAATGAATAAAATATTTTCTATGTAGAGTAAAATACTTCGTTCATTGCTTCATATCCATGTAGATAGCGTTAGTCGAAGAGAAAAAATTTGATATTTTCCTTGTCAAGTTCGAAATATGTTAGTTGTAAAGAATTGTAGATGGCGCACCGCGTTGTCTTTATGCTTCAGTGAAAGTTGTATGACTTCCAAAGAGTCAGTTACAGAAAAATGTTAAGTTCTGTTCTTTTTTACGTACCTATGTATCAAAGTTTATGTTAAATTGAAAATGGCAGGAATTATTTGAATAATAACGGAAAAAAATTATTAACATAAAATTAATTATTATAAACTTTAATTCTGCTTGCTACTGCGATTTTAAAATATATCAATACCGCAGCAAGCTTCATGCAATTATTTCGTATGAAGCCAAACCCCTCAAAAAAGAATAAAAGCTTATTTAAAAATTTCGTTTTTAAGCTAAGCTTATTTTTATCTTTTTTAGCGTCGAATTTTTTATAGACGGGTGCGGGGAGAGATTCCCAGAATTTTACAAATTGACTTTTTTTTTACTGATAATAATGTGTGTATTAAAAAGGATAAATCGCCTAAAAATCAATTGCTTGAGAAATTGCTATTGTTGAGAAACCAGATGTCCGTTGAAAATTTTTACGTTAGTTGAAAATTGTTTAGTTTTTGTTTTGAAGCAATTTACTTCTTTAGATAGGCCTATTCAACTTGTGCATTAAAATATACGAGTATTAAACGAAATTTAATCTTTTTTGTGTTAAGATATAATCAGATTTGTTCTACCAACGACAGTTTCGAAGCTGTAGAAGATTTGGGGCTCACATGAAGTCGTGTAACTTTGAAAAAAAGTTACGAAGTTGGTATAAAATTTTTCTGGAGAGGATCAGAAATCAGAATTTAAAATGAAACAATCAAAAATTCTCTAAAAAGAGAAAACTAAAATTTTTATAATTTCTGCAGCAAGATTTAGGTCTAGGGACGGAAATTATTAAAGTCGGCACTCTTTTCCTTACCGTGTAGGCTTTATAAAAAATTTTTGATAAAACTTTTTAATTGATGCTGATTTCAATAATTGCAGTCTCTAGACCTAAATCTTGCTGGAGAAATTTTAAAAATATTGTTTTTCTCTTTTCGGAGCATTCTTTATTATTTGTTTTGAAGTCGGTTCTATTTTTATCAAACGCTTTTATTTAACTTCTTTGGGAACAGAATTTAGAATTTAATGATAATTGGATTAAGTTCTATAGTCGCCTGGTTTTATCTCCATGGTTTTTTAGTTGAACTAACTGGATAGCAGTACTACTACTATATTAACTTATTTTTACTATATTTCAGAGACTGAGGTAATCGAGGTTTGGTATTTTGGGCGCTAATTTGAAATTTGACCTATTACTCAATGCCCAGGGGCTTCAATAGGGGGCCAAATTTTGACGTCTCAATGTGTGATACATCATCAGGTATATTTTCTGGGGTGCTGATTTCATATTTGGCGTTCATTTTTTTACTCAACCCAGTCCTCAACCTGAAGGGGCTTCAAAAGAGCTCATATATTTAATTCACATGTTGTATTGTGTGATACGTCGTCAGTCACGTTTTTTGGGGAGCTGATTTCAAATTTGGCAATCATTTTTTTATTCGATCCATTTTCCAACTCCCAGGGGCTTCATAAGGAGGCCAAATTTTGAATTCACATATTTTATTGTGTGATGTGTCATTGGGTATGTTTTTTGGGGCTTTGATTTCAAATTTAGCCTTTTTTTTTTTCATTTGATCTATTTTTCAACCATCAAGGGCTTCAAACAGGAGCCAAGTTTTGACTTTGCATATTTCATTGTGTACTAAATCACAGTATGTGTTTTCTGAGTTTCCTCAATTTCGTATTGATTGGCAGGGTGAGGGGTCGGGAGGGTTTTCCCACAGTTCACAAAGAGAGAAAAATTCGGAAGAGTATTAGGAATTTTCTTTTACTTTTTTCAAATTTTGGGAATATGTTTTCATTACAAATGGCTTGGTAATAGAAGGTTCACTTCTTTCTCATTTTTTAAGACTCACTAATTTTTTTCCCGATATTTTCACCGTATTTTTATTCAAATTCTTATTACTATGTTCATATGACTGAACTCGATGGTTTTTATATCCACTATAAAATATTACTTCAACTGGATAAAATTACATACTAAAAAGTACAAAATAAAATAAATAAATTTTTTTTTTTAGTAAAATACTTCCAGTTAATCGATGTGATAAAAACGAAATAACTCCCTAAAAATGAGAAAATAAAATAATTTTTTTTAAATTTTGTTTGTATTATTCAGAAGAGTTAAAATAAAAGCTAGAGGCAGATACTTTTTAAATGTAGTAAGAATTGTATTTTTGCAACACCTGTTCATAAACTTCATTTTTTTTAAGTACCTTGACAATGTATAAAAAGCAGTCAGCTTAGTACCATTTAGGACCGATGAATGAAGTAAATACTTTATACATCAGTCTTTATATATCGCTTTGGGCGCATGCGTCATTTTATACACTGGTATTAACTACTTATCTACTACTAAACAGCCTAACATCATATTTTTTTTTTTGCGAAAATTTTTCCATAGAGATTCGAACTTTGGACTTCTACACTCACAGACCAGCACCATAGCCACTATGCCACGAGGTATGTTTGAAATATTAAGGATTGTTTACGCTTATATGGTTCCTATTTGCAAAAATATCCATTTATCTCAATTTTTTCTTTTGTTTTTTAGGGGAAGGGATGTTGCAAAAAAAAAAGTGTGTGACGCGTGTATATAGTAGGTGATAGATACCTGTGAGATTTGCATCACTCACCTTTGGCTTGTGCTGCAAAAATCACACTCTGATCAAAATCACCTGCTTTATACATTAATGTCATAAATATTACTTCCCACTCCCAAGTTGAATTTCGTTGGCATAGAATGGTATGGATACATTTGGATACATTTAATTCTTGCATGCTGGTCCACCCCACGTTTTCATTTGATGCCATTTCTTGATGAAGCAACAAAATGAAAAAAATTATTTTATTTTCTCATTTTTAGGGAGTTATTTACTTTTTATTACATTAATTAAATAAAAGCTTTTACCTGAAAAAAATCATGAATTAACCATACCTATAATGGTCTGTTTCATGTCAGTCAAATTCCGGTGGATGTTACTAGAGAAATTTTAAAATAATTATTTTTCTCTTTTTATAATATTTTCACTTGTTTTTGGTCTTTTAAAGTCGGTTTGATTTTTGATGAAACAATGTTTTTCAATGATTTTTAGCATTAGCACAGTATTACTTTAAAACTTACAGTTTTTTATTTAATGATACAGTCGACTCTCGATAACTCGAAATCGAAGGGAAATAAAAAAAATTCGAGTTATAGAGACTTTCGACTTAACGAGGTTCGAGTTATCGAGAGGAGGCTTGGCCAAATTTCGAGTTAAAGAGAATTCAAAGTACATACATAGGCGAAAATATTTATCGAATGCAGAACAATAAATCACAAAAAAACTTACGGATTGTATACATATATACAGCAAATAAAAAAATCATCTGCAGACTTTTCATAAATAGCATACCATTTTAACAAAGGTAGTTGTCCAATGTGGACTGAGTCGAATTGTTGCCCATGTTTTTATGTATGAAAAATTCCAAGTTGTGCTCTCTTTTAATTTAGTTAGCCACCCACTGCTGGCCCTGAATGAATCGAGCCCCATTGATTCGGCAAAGTAAAGAGCCTTCTCTTGAAGAACTGCACCAAAAATGGCAACTTGGCACTCACACTGTTGGCAAAACCATTTAAACAGCACATCCTCCAACTGAGGAAATTCTGCTAGCCTTTGCCTCTTAGACCCTTTTAACAAGACACACTGCTCAATTTTGGATTTGTTTTTCAATATTGTAGAGAGTGTACTAGCTGGAATGCCATATTCCTTCGCCACATCACCTTTTTTTTCACCACTGTCACATTTTTGTAAAATTTCTAATTTTTTTTTAATTGTCAAACTTTGACATTTTCTTTTAAGGCTCATTTTAATGTTCACACTTCACAAGACGATCAACGAAACAGTACTGATAGTTCTGACTTCATTCATTGCATGAGCATGTAACAGAATAGGTTTGGTTTTATCTTATCTGGTTCACAGTGTATTGTATGGAATTTCAAGTTGTAGAGGTTTCTGCAGGCAGAATTTCGAGTTACAGAGGTATTGTGCTGCCAAATCAGTTCGAGTTATCGAGGTTTTATTTCGACTTATAGAGGGAATTTTGTATACAGCTCTTATGGCGAGGTGCAGGGAAATAGTTGCGACTTCGAGTTATAGAGGTTTTCGACTTAACGAGGTTCGAGTTATCGAGAGTCGACTGTAATTGAAAAACTATCACATCAATTCTTATTAAAATTTACTGGGACCACTATAGGATCATCATTTATCATTTTAAAAGAATTCCATCTAAATAGTTACACAGGTTAAGAAGTTATGTTGGAAAAATTCGAACAAACATTAAAAAAAAAAAACTAAAAAAAAATTTAAAAAACTAAAAAAAGAAACATACATACCTAAGGATCAAATTGATGGCCTCTTTTTTTTTTGAAGTCATTGAAAATTGTGAAGCATTTTCTGTAGAAAACTATTTGTGGAATCACCTAAGCAAGTTTCGACTTTTGAATCTTGAACAACCTGTATAATGCCAAAAGTTGTGAAGCAGCATACTTTAATGAAAGTACTGTAAGGCAGCAATTAATGTTTTTATTTTTTGGTAGATCCTTGCAAGAATTTAAACCTCTGATTAAATTTAAATAATTTTTATTGTTCTTATTTTATTCTTCTTTGTTCACTTGTATGTACTTTTTTATATCAAAATGTTTTTTATTTTACCTGTACTTTTTACACACAATTTGACTGTTTGTTTTTGCAGCCAGAGAAATGAGATGTGGGTAAAATGAAAATACAGCTATGAGAAGAGACATTAAAAGGGCCGGTTGCATAAAACTCGGTTGATTCTCAGTCATCAGTTAAACCACAGATATCTCTTTAAATTTTGGACTAAACTGTAGTCTAACTGTTGATAGAGTTTTATGCGCTGTGTGCTCTGTTTCATTAATTAGTGCATCATTCATAATTTTTCAATGTTCGTTTCTTCTCGAAAGATGAATTTTTAAAATGTCAGAACACTTGTTTCTGAAACGAACCAGAAAATTAAATGGTTCTATGCCGACAGTTTGCTTTTGTTGTCATTCCAATATCGCAAAAAACAAGCAACTCCGCAATGTCAGTACGTTACGTGATATTAATAATTTTATTTTGTACCTATCCTGTTGAAGGCACTACGCCATAATTTGCCTGTAAATATTATTTAAATGCTATAAAAAAAAAAAGAAAAAAAAGAAAATAATGAACGTCATGTTAAACCGATTTTACAATAGACATTTTGAAATTCACGATCAAAGATTTTCAACGGTGTATTTGATTAAGAATACTATGAATTAGGAAGAAAACATAGAGTGTTGGAATAGTTTCGTCGATGTTCACTATTTGTGACACATATGATTCTTATTGAGTGCCCACGTGAAATCATTTAATGCAGGCGTTGACATCGAATATATTGGCTCCGAGTCAAAAACTTTAATTTTCTCAATGTAACATGAATTTGAAAATTATGTCCATCTTCATTTTTGTCCGGGTCTCTAATATTCATTTTGAAACTGTCGGTATTGTTGTTATTAATTTGTGCAGCGGCCTCGTTTCTTCGTAAAGTGAACATTAAATTTTTACTTCCTTTTTATTATAAGCACTGATTTTTAAATTAACGTATATTGTTTTTAGTACTACTTTTCCCACCGATTTAGGTTAAGGTGTATCAGAACTGTGCCAAATATGGATGATTAAGGGTAATCTGTCATAGACTCATTTCTCATCGTGGTGTTATAGATGAGTCAGTAGATAAAATAATATTTTCATTCCTTGCAATTTATAGAATTACCATGTCGGTGTGAACGTACAGTAATTTTCGCAGAAAGTTTTTCATTAAATAAGAATCATTTCCATAGTTATTGCGTGATTGTTTCTGTTAGTACAAGATTCTGTTGTTTTGTAATTTGTCAGTTTTTTTTTTTTAAATTCTATCAACTTTTTTATTTGCTAATTTGATTCCATTACCTTATCTTCCAGTTGCCGTTTGGCACAAATTGATATTTTACCTAGGGAATATACAGATATAAATATTTCAGTGCAACAGATTTGTCTTTGAATGTGTTATTTAAGTTTTTATGCATGTTTAGTGGAATTGTCCAGTCTCAACTCCTCTGAGGCATTAATCTTCATCTGGGTCGTCAATTATTCCTGCCCCACATAAGGGTGTGGTTGGTAGTTGAGAATGACGAGAGGTTGCATTAGAAATTTATCCAGTTTAGCAATGTCTTGGTTGAACTCCAACATTGGTTCTTCACACTGTAACAACATAAAAGAGTGGTACTTGCCTTCGGTTTTACTCTTTTATGGATTACACCTTACACGAGTATACCTATTAATATTCGCAAGGAATATTAAAATCACTAAATAAAATAATTTATCATCCACACTCGTATGGTGGACTTAAGCTGTTCTGGATTCAAACTTCAAATTAAATAGAAAACACAAGTATTTTAATACAATATAATAAAAATGATATTTTGTACATTTACAGCAAGTACAATTAATAATTCGAGAACAGAGTCTGAATAAAATATTTTATAGTACTCAAACAGAGACTAACACAAAGTGTAGTATTCTAAGAGAGACTAAGACAAAGTGCCATAATGCTGTTTTTAACAACAGTTTATATACCCTTTTAGGATACGTTTTTACGCTGTGGTTAGTGTGTGAGTGAAGTAGGGATTTGCTGACTACAGGAATTCGTATTTTCGAATATATTCGAGGGACCATAGTGTATTTAGGTCAGTAAATATCCCATTAGAAAACGTATTCGCGTTTTAAAGAATGTGGAGTTAGAATAACAGTAAATAATTTACCGGGATATTTGTCAATAGACATGGAAATATTTTCGTGTAGCCGAATTCACGTTCGTCTATAATTAGAATGGACGAACATATACGTTACAGGTACATCTCATCTGATAATTGCAGGTTTGAGACCTTTTCGATACAGTTAGGGTCTTTGGGATTTTCAGTAATATTTATTTCGTAGGATAATGTCAAATTTACAAAACAAATTAAAAAAAAAAAAAAAAAAAAAAACGAAGAAACGGTGAATTATGTGAAATTTCTGATAATTGGGATGTAGGCTATCCAGAAAGACAGTTAACAGTCAAATGATACCAAATCAGGTTCTGGTAATCCACTTTTAAACTATTTGGTTCGCTTTTGAGAACATTAACTTCTGTGTGAGCCATTGTAAGTGTCCAAGAGAGCTAACGTTACTTGCGATCCACAGTTTTGTTTACACTGATTTTGAAGATGTGAAATAAAATAAAATATCAATGTGTTATCATCCTCTTAACTGTGATTGTTTATTATATTGATTTGCGTTTATGTGACCTGTACGTAATAAACCTATTTCTTATAGTTTTCAGTATTAGCTACCTTTTTTCTCCTGGAGGTATCTAATTCCACAAATTACGTTTTATTTTTACCACTTTCGCTTATAACGTAGGTATAGTAAGTATTGTTGCACATAGTGAGAATGAGGGCGACAGGAATTGGTATATCTTGAAGAAAAACCACGCTATGCCACCTCTATTTTTACTCTTTCTACTGTAGTGGAAACACTTAATCACGTTAGTGCTTAGTTTTTTTTTTTTTTTTTTCTTTTTTGTATATTTAGTGGCTTTTGGTTGAGTCGTTCATGTTTTTACACTCCATTTCATAGAACCACATTAATTTGGTTCGGTACATCATTTCTCATTTTGTAAAAATTTTTCATTGAATTGCATCTGCAGTACAGCATTAATGCACCATTAGCGATTGTGAAAAAATGTTAAAATCATTTTCATCTTTAATATTTTTCCACGAATACTACCCTTAATATTAGGCCTGATAATATGCTACAGATTGGAAAGTTGATTAGTGTTTAATGAGAAAATAAAACATCTATATGTATTGTGGCAAAAAGGCGGAAGAAGTGTAGAGGGAAAGTGCTATTCTTATTCGACAACTGTTTTTAATTTAGATCGGATCAGTACCTTGTTCTTCTCATTCAAGAAGACTATGTTAATTTTCTTACTCGCCTCAGTTAAATTTCTTAATTGGTTAATTACAACGGATTATTTTTTGAAACATCAAATTTGCGCAGAAAGAATTATTTAAGAATTTTGGTATGCTAGGAATTTTTGGGTTTGAAACATTAATTTGATTATTTAAGTTGGAAAAATTTTGTTGATTCGAATATGATAGTAAAGTTGTGGTGCGATGAAGCATTGACACACTTTTCTTTTAAGCAAAATAGTCTAAAAAATAAAAAAATGTCGGTTTTTGTGCTAACTGGATTGGTCATTGAACCTTTTTCATGTTCAACCTAAGAATGAGCTTCCGTTTTTGAATATTTCGATATGAGTTGATGTTTTTTCTTCATTTTTTTCAAAACTATTGATCCTTCTTTTTTCTTTCTCACAGGTGTCAATTTATATTATGGTATTTGTATGCTTTTTGTCTTTCATGATTAGGAGTAAAACCATACAGGTGCGGCTCCGGAGGGCGTGGTCTCCATAGCCCCCTAAAAACATATTATGAAGACTTCTTAATTTTTATGCGTCGGTGAATACATCATTCAGGGCCGTTCTGAACTTCGGATGCTAGTGTAGGCAGTGCTACTTTCAAAAAATTTTGAAACGTGTAAAAAAGTATAATTTTATTGTACAATTAGAAAAATTATTTAGAGTACTGAAAAATCTGAAGAAATTTTATTCGCTTGCTCCGTTCGTGAGATTGTATCGATTTTAGGTACATTTAAAAAAAGTGGAGTTACGCCTAAGAAAGTTTATTGGGAAGATAATCCATCCAACGAGAATTGATCATACAAATAAAACGCAGGCCGAAACTACTGCACAATTTTACGTGCATTATTTACACATTATTGTCAGTTGTAATATACGAAAATACCAATTATATTATTACCATACGTGAAAATGTGAGTATTTGGCAACATTATTTTGGGGATCACCTTTCGTTAGATGGACTATAGTATCACATAATCTACATATCATTTTTTCAAAAAAAATTTATTCTTTTTGAAATGTAAATATTCTGGGTTTTTCAACTTCAGAATAAAATTGATATCAATGAAAACCGAGAAATAGTTCTCAACAGAACTTGCTGTCCAGAACTAAAACATAAAATGGAACATTTTTTGCTATATTGAACGCAGCTATTTCATTCTTTTTGGATAAAATGAGAAAATTATCTGGCTGACGAGCTCACAATTATAGTTTTATACAAAGGAAGTTCATCAATTTTTTATATTTGTATTTGTAACATAGGGTAAACGTTTGATATAAAGTGAAAAATTATCATTCACCATGCCTTACAAAAGCGAATTTTAAAAAAATAGTATATTACGCAACTAGGGAGGGAAGTAAATAATTTCTCAACGAGTGCAATGTTTGCAAGCACGAGCGGTCGGCAAGTGTGATGATTGCATGAGTTGATAAATTACTCTTTCCGACTGAGTTACTGAGTGACTTATAATTTTTTGTAAAAAGTGTGTCAAATGCAATATTGGAGCCAGGGGCAATAAAACCTGCGGTTCTTGGGTCAAATCGTGATTATAGGAGAAAGAATTTTGAAGAAACTAAAATGAAATAATTTAAATGAAAAAAAAATGACACTCTGAAAGATGTTGGTAAACTGAGGAACTAATTAGGCGTGAGAAAAATAATGAAGGCATGAGATGAAGAATTAAGAAGTGAGAAAAAGAATTAATGGGTGAGATAATGAAATTAAGAAGCGAGAAAAAGAAGTCAATGAGTGAAAAAAAAACAATTAAGGAGCGAGAAAAAGAAATTAGGAATGAGAAGAGTAAGAGTTCTAAAATTGGCTACATTCATCATGTCACAAAAATAGAGCATTTTTGCACGCATGTTACGAAAAAAATTTATGAATGTAAAATTTATATTTAAAAAATAAGGTGTTCTTGATTTATAGCTGAGAAGACTTTTTTCAAATTATTGTTCTGAATAAGTTGATTACCAAGTATCTACCAACCACGAATCTAATATTATTTCGACAGGTAGTTTTTACAAATGGATATGTTTTTGGCAGGGAGAAGAGGTGAGCGGGAGAAGGAGGAGGACGAGGAGAGGGGTGAGGACGAGAGGAGGATGGAACTCCATAATGAGTAGGGGATTTCGCTCCTCAAATCTGCCCACACATACACAACTACGTCCCTGTATAAAATTTTGTCTCCCTGAGATGGCCTATCCCAAAATAAAGTGTCCTGTTGGAAACTGGATCATCGTTTCCATCAAATAGGCTATGCCTCTTTTTCGAATGTTTTTTAATTTTTTTTTGTTGGCTTCATTCTAGATTCCCGTATTGTACCGTGACTCAAATATATTAGGGTGGGTGAAGTTGAAAGAGGAATTTAATTTTGTATAAAAACTTCCATAACTAATTGCGTCCGGTGTGTATCTATAGAAAATTCACTGTATATAGGTAGATTGAAAAGTACTACTTATTTCATTATTTATATAGGTATCAAAAATGTAATCTGAAAATTGGTTGTGGGTGGTACGGACAGGTTTCTCATTCATGGGATCATCAGTATATCATTAAAAACATCTCCTTACCTCTACTCGATGTGTTTGTTTTCAACGAAGGAACTCATCTCATTTGTTGCATTTTTAACAAGGAGATTCAAATCATTTGGTGTGTTTTTGAGAGAGAGACTCAACTCAGTGAGTAGAAAAGGTAGCTGGGACTCAGCTCGATTTAGAAATAATTGATACAAATCATTGGTTACTCGGCTTGCTATGGGCTTTATAAAATGGCCCTTTTTCATAATGACGTAATGCGAGTAAAGATCTCTGTGCAAAAATAAACAAAAGTATCCTAAGAAAAATCTCCATTTACACACTATTGGAGAAATTAAAATCATTTTTAACTGCTCCCAATCAATTTTGAAATCTCTCACACTGCTAATCAAAATTGGTTCAATAATAACCTCTTTTTGATGTTTCAATTTTCAAAAAATATTGGTGCCTTTTAGTATTATTGTGCAAAAATCTACCCATGCTGACATATTTTATTCTTAAATCATTGTAACTTATAAGTATTGATGCTTTATTACTTGTAAGTGTTTTAAACACATTTTTACAATTTTCAGAATGACTATTCTATTCAGTAAAAGCATTTATCCTTGTAGACCTAACTTTATTTCAAGCTATTATGGTAGTTTAAACCAGTAAAAAAAAGTCAGTGTGTTGTAGGACACACAGTGGAAGTGAAACTTCTTACAAGATTTGCGCTTTGAATTCACGTTTTCTTTAAAATGAATATCAAATTCAAAATCTGTACTCTAAGATCCATTCAACAAAACAAAAGAAGTAAAAATATGGATTCCCTTTGAAGCGCCTGGGGGTTAGAAAAATTAGTTAAATGAAAAAATGAACATCAAACTACAAACCAGCACTCCATACAACATATTAGCTGATGTATCACATAACAAAATATGAAAGGTCAAAATTTAGCCCACTTTTGATGCTCCTGAGGTTGAGGAATGGGTTGAATGAAAAAATAAATGTCAAATATGATATAAGCACCCGAAAAACATACCCGCTGATATAGTGCTCAACAAAATATGACAAAACAAAATTTGGCTCTTTTATGAGGCCCTTTGTGGTTGAGGAATGGAGTGAATGAAAAAATTAACGTCAAATACGAAATCAACGCCCAAAAAAATTACCAGCTTATGTATCACATAACAAAATATGAGAATTCAAAATTTTGCCTCATTTGAAGCCCTTGGTGGTCAAGGAATAGGTTGAGTAAAAAAATGAGCGTTGAATTCGTAATCAATGCTCCAAAAAACATCTATGCTGATGTATTATGAAATAAAATATGAGAATTCAAAAGTTGGTCCTACTTTGAAGCCTCTGGTGGTCAAAGAATGTGTTGAATGAAAATAAACGTCAAATTTGAAATTAGCGCCCCAAAGAACATATGTGTTGATGTATCACACAACAAAATATGAGAATTCGAAATTTGGCCCAATTTTGGAGTTTCTAGTGGTCGAGGAATGGGTTGAATAAAAAAATAAATATCAAATTTGAAATCAGGATCCAAAAAACATACTTACTAATAGATCACACAACAACATACATGAAATAAAAATTTTACCCCCTTTTGAAACTCCTTGGGGTTGAGGAATGGATTGAATGAAAAACTGAACGTCAAATTCAAAATCAGTCCCCCAAAAAATATATCTTTCGATATATCACAAAATAAACTCCAAAAGGAGAATAGATAACAATCTAAAATCACCTTTTGTTATTGGGAGCTTAGCCCTCCAAACCACCATATTTTATTATTTATTTTAATGGGAGCGAATGCAAACCCACCCTTTTTTTTTCTGTATTAAAAGAAACCAAGTAAGTGCTTTACATTTCAGTTCATTGACGTCAAATATTTTTGACAATAATTGGGCCTCGTTATGATTGTTTTAGCCGGTAGTGGTTTTGTCGTCGGATTCCTCATGTCAAGGTTGTGCGAGTTTACTATCGATAGTAAGGGAGTTCATATTGATAAATATGAATTGGAAAGTGGAGGCAAAAGATATGCAATCTCTTGGCGAAAATATGATAATGGATGAAAATTGGTATAAATGTATTGATCTAGTAATGCTAAAATTTACTCTAAAAACGAATTTTTATCGTTACATATGGGTAGAATTTAAAGGTTATCCTTTAACAATTAGTAAAGATCCATTTTAAAATCTTTCCCATTTTCAGAAAATCATTTTAAACTCTTTTCTTTTCTTATGGAAAAATACACTGTTCTGTTCCCAGACTGTGATAATATGAAGTGAATTTAGCGCTCCTTGTGGAGCCTTCGTTTCCTTTAGCATTTCTGTTTTTCTTTGAATATTTTTTCTGTAAATAGGACCCGATGCTATCATCTTCCTCTTCAATCATATGGTGCACCATCGTACATTGTGAGAAAAGTTCCTGAAAACTGTTGATTAAAAAGAAATGAGTTAAGAAATAGGTTGTATAATCAGTCGAGTTTAATCGAAATTAATGACGACGCCGTCGTATCTTTTTTCTCTCTTTTAATGGTATTTTGACTCGCAGCCGGCTGCTGAAACATCTGGGCGATTGAAAATGACGTGATTAGTTAGTGGTAGCTATTTAATGTAAAATTATTAATCATTTTTCAACCGTTTTACGTCTATCACTGTTGAAAACCGTCTTCAGATATAATATATTCTTCTTCTTATTATTTTTCTTTTTGTAATTGTATATTAAAATTACTCATAATAATTTTCTAATTATTTAAATAACGTAGAACAATATTGATCATTTCATTGTTAGTTTTATGCCCACGTACTAAATAAGTAACTATTACTTACTCAACTTGGAATAAAATTATTCAAATCAACCACTTCAATAGGATTTATTTCGAATTTTACCATCACTGATGTGAAATCAGACGACTTAATGACGTTTGATCCGTTGGATGACATGAAGAGAGTGAATGTTATATTTTTGGCGGTACTGCAAAAATTGTAGAATTGTTCCGAGTTCCTTTTATAAATATGTAGTTTAAATGAAGGTAGCTTACGTACGATGAGTGCCATGTGAGTTTATGGGTTTTTTTTTCGAACAAAATGTGAGAATGAGCGAGAAGAGCGGCCACTGAACGATGATAAGGTTAATTTTAATTGGTTCGAATGAATTAGGATTTTGCACAAGTGTAGGCGTTGTTGTAATTGTCGAATTTTTTTTTTAATGAAAAATTTGAAGAATACTGATGTGGTTGTTGACGTAGTTGTTGACGTAGTTGTAGTTCTTGTTCTTAGGGTTACCAGAATTTTTTCCTGTGGGGCGCATGTTCACTTATACCGTATAAACTATGAACAAATACATATAAAAAAAGTTCCAGCGCAGCAAGCCTCGCTAGAAAAAGTAGGTTTCGAGCAAAAGAATTATTAATTTCTTATTGTCACATTAATTGTTTGTTAGTGTAGTTTTATATACGTTAATAGTACGTTATGATTTGTACGAAATTTGTTAGCTGCTGACAAAATTAGACAATATGAAATTTAAAAGCATTATTTCTTGAAATACAAAATTAATTAAGATGATAAAGTATAGTAAATAATCATATAATTTCAAATAAAACCAAAGAAAAATAAAGTCATGAAATAAAAAACAGAAAACATGAACATGTGGTTAAGTTTATTAAGAAGAAAAGTTCATGCAGATTAGAAAAAAAAAGAGGAAAAAAAAAGCTTTACCGGAAGTACCATCCGGTCGATTCAGCTCTCAAGGATAATTGTGCTTTCTGTAGGTACTGCGTTAATCATAAGTAGGGATGTATCGCTTAGTGCCACCTGACTTCGCTATCAATCTTGAAAGAGGGGATGGTGAGAAATTTATTATTAATCGACACTACATTTGCTGAAATGCTGATATTTCAGATAAAATTTTCAGGCAATTTTGACGTAGCAAATAACAAAAAATCTGGCATAGGTATAATTGCTTTGTAAAGACTTCCATTTTCTCGTGGTTGGAATTAAAATTTATTTATTTTTTTTTGTAAAAGACGGTTTTAACTCGTTTTCTCTGTTCTCTTAACCTTATGTGTGTTCTGCTCAGTAGGGAAATTTTGAAGAGAAACAGTATAAACCGTTCTTAACTTTCGAATTTCCGAACCTCGTTCCACGCACAAACATGCACACACCTGTTGCTTAGTTTCCTCATCCTTAGGTAACATTATCCGATATCGGATGTATTTATATGTTACCTACTACTCTCACTACTATATTATTATTGTTATTGTTATTATTATTATTATCAGCATCATTATCATTGTCATCATCATCAATAATTATTACTGCTGTTGCTGCTACTACTACTATTACTACTACTACTACAACTATACTGATACGATTTGGGTTTTTTTTTCTCTTGTATTTTAAGAGTTGCGCGGGCTTGGTGCGCTCCTTTCACGCTCATGCTGGCGTTTCCAGAGACGCATTGCTCTAGAAATGTGAAATTGTGTACCGGTGAGTTTTGTTTATATTATGATGTTTTCGTCGTCAGTCAGTGACTCAATACAATTTGTCTGGATAGTTCACCGCTGGAGCTATTTCCGTAAAGTATCTACGTACTCGACGTGTTTTGGTTACCTGTGCGTTCGTATGTTGTATGTATGTTGGTTTATTGTTAACGTAATATTGTGGTTACTGGGGTGGATGCCATTAGCTTCGTCATTACTGCTGTTGTTGTTGTTGTTGTTGTTGTTGTTGTTGTTGTTGTTGTTGTTGTTGTTGTTGTTGTTGTGTTAGTGATTGTGGTAGTGACAGTGATTGTGATGGTAGTGGTGGTAAATTTGTGACCTTGCCCCGTGTCGTTGCGTTAAATGGGATCGTAGTCGTGGTATGTCGTTGGCATTTCGTAGCATTGTTGGTCAAAGATGCAGTTAACTTCGTTACTGGCTACCCTTCTTGGTTTCGTACCTTTTGACGTACACGTAAATGGCCGTCGGCAATCAGCCTCCAGACGATGATTCTTTTAGGTTAGCATCGATTTACTCGTTTTTATGCTGGTCGTTATTTTTCAGTTTCTCATCGTGTATGAGACAGTCGGAGTGCTGCTTAATCATTCAGCCAAACATTTTTTAGAGTTTTTTTCATATAATCTGGCTTTTTCAAAAATTATTGTTCTAGTTTTAAAAAATTGGTATACCTGTTCGCTTCGAACTTTGACTTTACATTCTACAAATCAGTCAATGGGTTCGAGCAGGAAAAAATAATATCCTGTCACAACGTACGCATGTAGGACTCGTTAATATATAGGTTATGTGATCAAGCCATTTGAGCACTAAAATGGGCTGGAATGTGAAAAATTTAAACTGGCAATTATGATAATATTCGGAGCTTAGCACTCATTTTGATTTTATTGGATATTAAGAACAAGCTGTTCCAAATCATTGAAAGATATTTTCCCCAGTTTTTCGAAATACTAGAAAGGGACGTACCAGCACAATCTTTACTGAAGCATGGCTGCATAAAAGTATACGAAGAAAGAGAAATAAAAATAAATAGAAAAAAAAAAACAACTGCTAATTCTTCCTAATTTAATTTGCAATCTTTCTCCTGTCTAACAATGAAATAGTAAGTCATAGGTATAAAGTTGTTTAAAACGAAGCTTTCATATTAATTGAAAAATAATTGAGCATGATCATTTGGTAACAGTTTTCATATTTTCTATCAGTAAAGGCAGTGTCTCAGGGGCAAATTTTGGGACGAAGCAAAAAAAAGTTGTTTCATCTATCCAGTTTCTAATTTTACACATTTTCAAATCAATATCCCTGATTCCTGAAAAAATTTAAAATTTGAAGGAAGTTTTTTTTTTTTTGCCTTATTACCTAGTCATTATGTATGAAGGGGCAAAAAAAAATTTTGGAGTAACTCATGTAACGTATATTTTTGTCTATTTTTAGAAATGACGAACATACTCGTCCACACATTTTCGAACACCAAAAACGTAGATATTTATCAACAATAATCATCCTATAACTCTTTATAAACAACCACTAAATTACCCGTATTCGATGTTATAAATATAGATATATTACCTTTATATTCATGACCTACTTGTGCCTGTCCCTCGAGTACTCGACGAGTCAGCACAACCCTATAATAACAACACCTTACCTCACTTTACCTATCCAACACATACGTTTTCATACCCTGAACGAGTATTTATAATCGCTCGATTCAGTGGAAAAAAACACAGTTCCTCGACAGCTACTTCTAAATACCTGAAACCTCTCTAGTAGAAGTCTCCGGTGAACAGATAATCTTGCTTGTTGAATTGTAATTATATATGTATAAATATTAACGTATGTTTTATGTACTGTGATGTACAAATTATTATTTTATTAAATGTGTAAACTCATTCGTGTGTTTTAAAATATTATTGAGTCTCTAACATATGTTAAGGTCCACTATAGTTTGTGGATGATAAACTTGAATTTATTCTAGAAGTATTACTGCTTTTAAAGTACGTGATATTTCGTGTATGGTGTAACACTGAAAGTGGTTCTAACTAGGTACTTTACCACTTCTTTTGGCCGTTACACCTCAGATTGGCAAAATTGAACTAGACTCTGTTTTCTAGGTAATTTTAATACTCTTTCATTGTTTCATATCTACTCTTTATAAATTTTTATTATTGTACAATTCGTCATAGTTAAGTCGAAATTAAAAGAAAAATGTGCTTTAAATATGGATTTCTCTTGATAATTTTATAATATTTGACACTATAATTCTAAGAAATTCAGTTTTTATTGAAGCCAGTAAAATGAGAAAAACTTTGTATGTCCAAAATAAGTAGCCCCCTCGCGTAACAAATTTGAAAGTGCTGCGAAACCCATTCCAGCTTCATTTTTTTCTACATTCTGGTCCGCAGTAAGTACCATATTCTGATAGAAGTATGAGATTTCCCCCTCTCTTTCCCTTCTTAGAAAGAATCTTTTACTTCTCTTCTGCCATCGTGGTTTAGTAATTTCCTTTGAAAGTTTTGAAAAAATTTCTCATCTACATGCCAAATGCAACGACTTTTATTCTACCGAAATTTATGATACACCTTTCCATACTGGTCCTACTCAATATTTTGTTCAAGTGTTTTCATGAATGGATGATATCGAAATTGGTTTCTTTTTAAATTCGCGGTTATGTAATTAGAATACTATTTATTGTACATTTTTTGTAGTGATAAATATAGAGTTAAAAAAAAATAGGGAACTAACTGCGTCTAATACTTGGATTTTTCGTAGAGTTTATATTTTCAGACAACATTATACGTCTCCCCTTGTTATTCATCACATGGTGCATATCCGTACATAGGTAAACTATTTTCGTGTTAATGTTGTTTGTCACAGGTTGGAGCTTGTAACTTATATAGTACGAGGGCAACACAAACTGTGATAAGCCTATTTTGGACATAATGAGAATAAAATTTGAGTACAGTGTCGAATAAAAAGATACTCGTTCGAAAAACTTTTTCGTGTTTGCGTTGCCACTGATATTGAAAATTAATTCAGAAATGTTGAATGGAAAACTACTTAGGCTAAGTACTTAGGAGATTGTTATCAAAATGAAAAAGTTTATATAGGTATTTGAGAAAAATTAAAATATATATATATTTTTTTTAAATTATACCTGTGTATAAATAAGATTCACCTGAAATTGAGTTTCAACCTGAGATTGAAAAAGACTGTTGCTGATTTATTTCAGGACGCATATTTTACTAAAGTGTGAGAAGCAACTTCATTCTGGAAAGGAAAGGCGAGGAGGAAAACTTCTCGTATGGTTATAGTTTTCATGTTGACTTCCAGAATACCGAAGAAAAATAAAAGTTGGAATTTACGTACCTCTAAGCTAGCCCAATCTTAAATCTTTCCAGTTTTTCCATTAATCTTCCCACACAATTTTCGAGGAGTAAGCCTCAATATGTGTTATTGTTATTTGTATTATGTTTTATCAAAATTTTTTGTATCTTTTGAAACGCTATTACGAAAATGGTTTTTATAGAGTTTTACACGGTTTAAACTTGAAAAAATTCGTTGAATGCACGATTTAAAAGCGTAAGACAGGGCAGGACTGGGCAGGGTCAGTTATCTATGGTCGATGCATTTGTATGGAGCACGTTCGAACGTTCGCACGCAAACATTGTTGGCCATCTGAGAACCGGTTCGGCGGCGTGTTCAGCTTTCAATTTCTTTACGATTGTCTGTCCACAACTGATTCAACTCTTTGACCGTGTATGGGTCGTTACGTGGTGTAATTTTTCGCATCGGTATTATACAATGTTATATTTTTTTATGTCCGTCGACGGCGTTACTCATTTCTACCAGAAATCTAAATCCTCAGGATGTTAGAAGTAGGCATAGGTACAGGATGTCTCGCGAAATGTTTCTCTAATTCTACGTTGGTATTCGTGGGTGCGGTAACTAAGATGTGGCTGATGATTATTAATATTTTATTAGAAAAAACTTGATTTTTAAATATTTTTCTCTTCGTTGAATGAAGGACTTAAAAATTACTGTCTACTACGTAGAACTTGCAGTACTACATAGTAGAATAAAATCATCTATCGAATTACGTTCTTC
This sequence comes from Ericerus pela, assembly GCA_011428145.1. Classification (NCBI taxonomy): domain Eukaryota; kingdom Metazoa; phylum Arthropoda; class Insecta; order Hemiptera; family Coccidae; genus Ericerus; species Ericerus pela. The sequence goes on along the minus strand of WOFM01000139.1, from coordinate 808,735 downwards.
AGAAGTCCTTAAACTGTATCAGTTTGAGTTTACTGTTGATTTTTCTGCGGTGATGAGAACAGTTGACGGATTTGACTACAAATATGATCTTATACGTACGCATTCGTACCTACAATATTGCTACTAAACGATAAAAAAATGTATTAAACTCGATGTGAGATTTGCTGTCGCTCGAAATAATTTCTATTTTTAAATAGGTTTTCTTCAGAAAATCTACTTATTATGCTTGGTGCAGTATCAGCCTCCAGGGTTGAGAGTGGATACGTTTTTTGTTTCATGACCTCAGAAAAATTTTGGCATCAATAACTCAAATTCATATATACATAAATCAGTTTCTTTTTCCCTTCGTACAGGTCGCAATTTTCATCCGATAATCACGAAATTTGGTATGAAGATTTGTACTAAGCTAAGGACCAGACCTATAATTGATTTTGGTGCAGATCGACCGGGCGGTATTTCCGATGAAACTTTTTTTCCTCTTTTTTTCTTTTCTTATTTGCATGAATTTTTCTTTTTACAAAAATTAACCACATGTTCATGTTTTCTTTTTTTATTTCATAACTTTATCATATTTCTTTGGTTTTATTTGAAATTATATGATTATTTACCATACTTTATCTTCTTAATTAATTTTTCATTTTGTCAAGAAATAATTTTTTTAAATTTCCCTTTGTCTAATATTTCGTCAGCAGCTAACAAATGTCATACAATTATAACATACCATTAACGCATATAAACTTACAGACAATTAATGGAACCATCAAAATAAATGATTCTTTTTCTCTAAACCTACTTTTTCTAACGAGGCTTACTGCGCTAGTTTTTTTTTTTTTTTTTTTTGATGAGAAATATTTTTTGTCGATTTGAAGTAAATGAATAAATATAAGTTTATATCGAACTTGGATACAAAAAATCCCAGTAGTGTATTTTTATTCTGATAAGCGTACAGGCCAGTGGGAGTTCTTTGTTTCCACCTGATTGAAACTTAATAAAGTGTTGTATGAATTGTTAGTGTTGAGTGATCCGCACTGGTGGCAGGTTTCTTATTTTGTAGTCGATAATACAGATCAACGAGAGAAAAAACGCAGTAAATAACGTTGAATGTCAGGGGAAGAGAAAACCTCGATCAAACAGATTGGTATTAAAACTTTCCGGTCTGATTTTGGATGTACAAGGAGAGGGATCCGATATTTGACACGTCTCATATAGGCCGAGCTGACTATCATGCAAAATATTTTCCTTTACTTCTAAAAATTTATCGAAGACAAAACACTGGGTATAAAAACATATGTGATTGCGTGGGTATCATATCAATGAAACATCTTCGAAAAATGGCAGTTAACTAGAAAATCATGACACAGCAGGAGAAAACTTTCAAATTTTTTGCAAACAAAAACAAAATTTCACTGTCTATTGAAAATTGAGACATGTATTACGCTCAAAAATATCTTTGACACCAATCAGTTGAGTGGAATTCGCGTAATTTCAGAAACATAGATACTGGAAATGAGTGAAATGTTTTTTTGAAGAAATGAAATCCCTAAAGAAGTGGTAAAAAAAGATAAAGTCAGACGTCCCATTTTTCACGAATAAAAAATATAATTTTTTAATACGTTTTGAAAAACGCGTCGAATTGGAAACGTGACTGAGATACATTTTCGCGACTGTTTTTTCAAAATTTTCTTTTTAAAAATTTTCTCAATGATGAAATGTGACCTTCAATTTAGAAAATGGTTTTTCTCTCTTGTTTTCGCCCGGTCCAGTGAAAAAAAGTTGGGCTGAAACGTGAAAGTTATGCCGTTAATAATGTGGCCTGTTTTTCTTCTTTTTCTTAATGTAATTCTGTGGCGTTGGGAAAAGTGAATTCTTTTGTCCTTTTTTTTCTTATTATTTTTTTTCCCTTACAGTATTGTCGCTATTTTATTTACCATATACTGTGCTGATTTTGTAAATTCTGGTTTGAGAACGTTAAGGAGTCCGCGTCCTTGTTACAAGTGGTCCATATTCATCTGACGAATGCAACTGAACTGCGGTTCAGTTCGGGATTAAATGTGGCCCCTCAAAGCACAATAGTCTGGTTTCTACAAAGAAGTTGTTTACGCACATTGGCTTTGGCTTAGTAAATTTTTATCACGAGTGAATTATACTTCATACTCGTATGTACCTACGTGGCAAGCATTTGAATTTCTAGCCAAAATTTAACTGCGTGAGAAAGAATTTTGCAATTTTGTTGCAGTTTTCAAACAATTAAAATAATATTTCAGCTTCAAACGAATTTTTTAGATAGGCGATGTTGGGAAATTGACTATGGCAGCATATAAGGCCGGAATTATATAGGTATGTAGAAAGCTTGAGCTTTCAGCAGTTCGGAAATCTCAATTGTAGAAACTCTACAATCGGACAATAAAAATAAATACAATACAAGAAATCGAGCTATTCCATTAATATTTTATGTCCTTCAAGTTATTTCAGCCAGCTTAATCGTACTGAAATAGGTTTTGTAAACTTTAGAATACCGACCTGGCAGAGTGCAGAACGTTTTTCATTGAATAAAAGGAGAAACCAAACATAAATGAATCAGTAAAATCTGAAACGACATAAATATGTGATCAATAAGGAGCACTGCCCCACAGAAAAGCTGAGGGTTTGCAAATGAAAAAATCAGAAAAAAAAATTTTTGGATTTCAATGCAGGAATACTGCAACTGGAATATGGATCATATTCCTAATTTAGCTAAGTGAATTCGCTGAAGTGATTTCGGGACCACATTAGAGTTTTCCCCTAAGGTCTCAAAATATTTATGCTTAACTGGCACAAATGACGTTTAAAAATACTGAAACCAGTAAGTTCACCTATTTTTCCCAAGGGGTTCACTTTAAAACCTGCATTTCTCATCTATATTTCTCAACAAAACAAATTTTTTTTCATAGCTTTGCTATAGTGTATCTCAAGGGAGTTGTGTTCTTCACCATTCTCAGCTAAGAAAATTTTTCAACAGAAATTTGAATGATAACAGGAATGGGAATGCACAGAATGAGTTATGTTCACAATACAATGTTGACAGGAATGAGAAGGGTACCGGTATTGTGAATCGTAGGTGATAAGAAAGTTAACTACTCATGTGCCTTACAAAAAATCCGAGAATGTGAATAGAAAAGATGAATTTGACCTATCTTTCTCATTCTTGTTCTCGGGCAGTTCTTGTTCTCAGCTTGATATGAACGCCTCCATTTAAATATGTTATTTTCAACTTTTACATTCCCATTCTCATTACCATTCCCATTAATTGTGAACCAGGCTTTAGGTAAGTGAACCCTAAATGTCATTTATGAATACCAGCCTTGATTTTATGGCTACTAACTAGGTAGGCTTAACTGAGAACAAAAGCATGTAGTAGGGAGGTTGAGATAGACCGCAGTATTTGTTTTATTTAATAACAAAAATTCTGTCAGAACTGTTCCCATAGGAAAAGTAAGAACTCTCTCTTGTGAAAATTTCAGCTCAATCATTTCAGAAGTTCTCTCAAAATCGTGAATATAAAATTTGGCCTATAACTAGTTACCTTAATTTTAATACCCACTTGCAAGAAAACTCGGTAAGAAGAGTTATCGCCAGTTGCCCATATATCTACTTTATTATCTATGTGTTTTTGCTTAAAAATCAGGTGGTATTTCAAGAAATCTGGCGAGCTAAGCCCCTCAAGCCACCATTTGTGCTTATAAACCGACAGATAAGTGATGTGTAGGAGAAATCGTAATAAGTCGAACATCGAGAGTCAAGTTGCAAAATAATTTCTCTAATTCATTAGAATCTAAACCATTGGCAAGAATTGTCTCTTCCTCATTTCCATTATCAAACTCATTGTTCAATCATCAAAAACAGTCGTTTAGGCTATCGTCTGGATATTTAGGGATTTACTTACGAAGGGTTGGTTACGAAAATCCAGCAATCGGATGAATTAAAAGATCAACTAAATGAAATTTTTTTTTTCCTTCGTTTCCATTTTTACCACATTTGTATTAACTCGCTTTCTTTTCTCTGTCTGGTACAAATTTTTTAATAAATTTTAAACTAACTTCTCGATTAGAGACTTGAAACTTTAAACAAAGCTCAAAACTAGATGACAATGCAATGTCATCTCGAAATGGATATAAATTTTACACACACACACATGACTAAAAACTAGAAAATAATAATTTAAATAAAGAAAATTGTTTTAATATATCACATTTTTAAAACGGATTACAAAGTATAAAATAATTTCTCCTATCCCCATACAGATTCCTAATCACATATAGATTATCCTGAAAGTTTGTGGTGCGTTTTTAATATGTGTATGAAAATACTTGTAAGATTTAAAATGAAAAACATGGGACACGTACAGTAGATAGGTAATTGATGCATGAATAATTCACCAAGTCATTAATAATTTCATTGCATTGCAAACTCTGGCTATATAGTAATTGATCAGTAAGACATTCCAGCGCTAAACAGGCAACCAGAGCATACCTTTTGATATATTTTGCTTAATTTTTATCTACACTATCCTTGTGAATTAAAGGGCTGTCTTAATTAGATGTATTCTATATTGATGAACTCCAGCAATACGTCTAAAATATGCAGAATATACGCTAGGGTTGCCTACTTTTTCGCCAGTATGTCTTGTCATTAAAAAGTACGTTGGTCTTATGGAGCTTTACTGGTCCTGTACTATATAGTCGAAGACTGCCAATGATATGAACTATTGTGTGAGTTTTCTCAATGACAGCTATTCTCTACACTCCTTACTAGTATCTATTTCGTTTCAAATCTTATTAGTATTTTCATAACTCTTGGAAAATTCGCAATCACAAATTTTCAGGACAATCCTTATGGGTTGTAAATCTATATAGGGCTAGGAGATATTATTTTATACCTTATAGTCCGTTTTTCAAAGACGTGGTATATTAAAAATTTTTTATTTATTTAAATATTGGATTGTTAACCTGAGTTTAAATTTAAGCAGTTGTTTGAATTAAAAACCAAACTCTGGAATCGTATCTTTTAACCAAACTGTAGAGTTTTTTAATTTTTTTTTCGAATTGGCAAATTCTCTTAAGAGAAAGAAAAAATTAACTACTTCCACTTTGTAACTAATCAAGGAAAATATACAGATATCAGATGGTTATCATTGAGTACAATGAACCTATTTTCAGCAGTTATTACTGTACCATAGGTATGTAAATCACAATATAACAATATTTCCATGAAAAAATATGTTGTAAGTGTATTTTATAGGAAGGTATCTTGGTTTTTTCCCTCATTTTCTGTTCAGCGTTAGAAAATTGTTTATTGGATACCGATGAAGAAAATTAATGCGTACCTACTTTTGTACCATTATAACCTTTCGCTATTTCAATCGATTTGTGTAACTACGAGTGTGTTTAAAAGTTTTATCCGTCATCAATTAACAACAAATTATTTCACGTAAGTTTTAAAATGGAATAGGCAATAATAAAAACTAGATATTCTGATACACCCACCGCTTCGAACTCCATCGTAAATTACTGTGGTCTTTTTACAGTGACATTGTTCAAATTTTTCATTACATGAACTGTTCAGTGTAATCTAGTTCTGAGATGTTTATTTGGCACAATCTACGGATGATCAATTACGGAGATATTAAAAAAGCAAAAACAAAATTCTCAAAACTTGATGAGGGTCGGCCTTTCTTCAGCGAATGAGTGGGCTGTATTCAGGTACATGCCTTCTAGCCCTCGCTAATAGGTCGGTTTCGATTGCAAGTGTTATGACATCAAAATACTGATGTTATTGAAAAATAGAAATTACAAATGTTTCGGGGAATTTAAAAGAACCGCGAATCCAACAATTTTAGCTGGGAGACACGTCAAGTATCTGAACTCAAAAAACGAACTATTTTAGTGGACCACATGTTTGTGGAGTCACATATAAGTATAAATTCGTACATCATAACATCATAATATAAAACATGAAAATTATATTATTTTGAGATTTCAGGTTAATATTACTTATATGTGTTGATTTTTTAACTATACGTTAATGAATAAACTTAATCAACTAATTAGACTTCCAATTTTGAAATTTCCACTACCATCCATTATTCAATAATCAACATTATGTTTTCTCTTAATAGTTACAGATTGAAAACGTAGACATAAGTGAATAAAACAATATTAATATGCATTCACTGTTTGGGATTGTGAATTGATTGTAACCTGCTTCCCTTATTGGTCACTTTTATTCAATATTGTAACTTTGGAAACTGTAGCCTTCTTACTATCTTTATCGATTTACTAATTTGATTGTAGCGACATGCTTCTTCAAGTTTCTCATTTCTCTTCTTAAAAAAAAAAATATATATATATATATATAAAAGATGAAGGTTAAGGATCATTTTTGACCTACAAGGCAGTCCAAACTTTTTTCTTTTATTGAAGAGTTTTTGATATCAGTATGTTTCCTTTTTGTTCTATATTTGCCTCTTGGCTATAAACATCATTTCATACATATCAAGGAGTATTGATATTTTGCATATGGATACTGTGGCGAATGAGTACACAAATTTTGTCCATCAATAACATTGAGCTCCATGGCGCCATTGATACAGTGTTCCAGTTTTATTAGCGGATGAAGTATAAGTGACACCAGTTCAAATCTCTGAAATGGCAGAACCTATAGATACAAAAAAACAATACTGATGAGTATTAAAAACAAAATTATAAGTGCATACATACATTTTCTCCTCTCCAAAATAATGTAGTATTAGGTAACTGCGATAAATTAAACTAAGAATAACACCAATAAATTTACCTTGGATACTTTAAACAGATTTTAAATAAATAAATGACAGACTTACTAATGTTTGCCAATCACCTTCACTTTTATTTACAGATAACTGCAATGGGACTTCCAACCGAGATATTTTGTTTGGGCTAGTTACCTCATTATTTCTTCAGTTCCCAAATGCTTCCAACATATTTGAACCTTGGCCATTTGTAGAACTTGTTCAAGGTGTGAAGTAGTAGATAAAATATTAATAATCTCCAGTAAGAAATAATAAGATACAACACCTATATAAATAAATGCACTTACATACTGCATCAAGTCAGAACTTTATTAAGCGAACAAATTAGAATGAATAACAGCACAGATTATTGAAAAGTGATAGTACTGGTATAATGAAGAACCGTATTGCCAACTAGTACTCAAACAATATATTCAGTTCCAATGGTATTCATCCATGAACTAGATACTAGATGTAATCAGTGATATTCGCATCATTTTGTAAGGGTATATGCCTAATCTCTACCCTGCCTAACCATAACTTGGGTATTTTATATTTTTCTCTCAGTTATTACGGAGTGGCGGATGGAAAGAGGGCAATATTAAGGAATAGTTTTTTTTTTTTTTTTTACAAAATAAACAAAAATTAAAATACTTATTCTCTTCTTATTTTTTCTTTTCTCTCCTGTTCTGTGTCTTTCATCACTATTTAAAATTTTTTCTCTCTTCATAAATTTCTTGAGAGCATACCCATAATTTTTCAAAATATAATGAGAATATACAGCGTATATGGAGTATACTCAGCATGAACATCACTAGATACCTATAAATGATAAGGAAAAAATGTAATAATTATTTATGTATCGTCCTTGCATTCGGCCCTTAATGTGCTACATTATAGGTCATCGTTGCTAATTAAGAAGATAGCTCCACTAGTGGCCGGTTGTTCTGACAACACTATATTCTATTCAGTTTAAAAAAGGCATGAGGTCACAGCTGGTTGCACGCGAAGGTAAGAGGAAAAACGATAATTCACAATTGTGTGGCCGAGAATGTTATGAACTGCCAATTTCAGTTTGTATGTGATGACGCTGAACTGTTTTGATATGGCATCAAGTCTGTCTTAAAGTGAATATAAAATATTATGCTACCTTCAAAATGTACCATAGGCTAACGTAAATAACGTTATTAATTGATCGTATTAGAGAGAAACAAAATAACATTCGAAATTTAAGAATGAGCTGACTTATCTACTTGAAATTCGTGATTCATACTTTGATAGAGATGCTCATTTATTTTGGTTGGATACCAAACCATCTTTGAATGTCGAATCGTAGATAAATGTTCAAAGACTTTTGAGAAATTATTTAGAACGCCAGTATCAGGGTTCACAGGTACTAAAATTTAGCGTATTTGAAATTCGTCAGCTGTTTGTTTAATTTTATGTTTAATTTGACGCATCTGTTTTCGTAAAGCGTCTTCTTCTTTTTAAAAGCTTATCGACCCTTTAAAGTTTGTGAGAATGAATTTTCCCTACTGAATCTGATACACAATCAATACTACTGAAACGAATAATAATTTTTACGAAGAGAATTCGTGATAAATTCATTCTAAATGCATGTCAGTAGGTATTCGGGTTACTGGGAAAAGCGTTGAACGCGCAAATGGAAAACAATAAATTTTTCCGAACGAGTTAGCCTGACGGCGGTAGTGGTTTCGTCGACATTTTATGTATACGTAAAACGTTTCCTTTTACTCATTTTTACTTCCTTTTTTTTTTTCCATTTCTTTTTTTCTTTTCTTGATTTTTTTCAGTTTTTTCTTCACTGACCGTTTGGCCAACGGTACGGTGGATGAATAGACAGCCAAAAATCTTTGCTCGAGGAAATGATTTTCGGTGAAACTTGAGGAAAATTTCGAGTAAAGGTGCTGGATACGAAAGAAGAATGCGTCGAAATTAATGAAACGCTTCGATTGTTTTCCCTTTTCTGATTTTCTATTAAAAACAATTTTTCTGTTTTTGTTTTTGTAAAATCGATTTTATTATTCGAACTGGGAACGTTTTGTCCCGATGTTCATTTTTTTGTTTTGCTCTTTTGTCTTTTTAAAGCATATTGTTCTCGTTTATTGCGATGAAGTGAGAAGTAGAAAGTCATTTTTTTAGCATTGTGATTTTTTTGGCTGTAGCGTAACGTTAATTTGATGACAAAATTGACGTATGTTGAAGTTAGCATATTTGCCATAAATTCCCTTTATAATGCGTAAAAAATGTCAATTAAAAAATTTGTTCCAACTTGAATGTGAAACTGATCGTAGTTGAAAATATTTATGAATTTAGTCTGAAACCTAATTGAAAACGAAACTTCTTTCAGAAATCTCCAAATTTAATGCTTTAGTATTGCAAATTAGCCCAAGTTTGTCAGAATATGTGGGAACCTAAGGTCATTCAGCACATGGCTCTCTATACATTCACCCATTTCCGAGGGATATGAGTTAATGACAAATGATATCCTTTGCGCCTAAATGCTCCTACCAGACCCAGTGGAATTCAAATATTATCCTAATCCTGGTGTTTCTTATTTCGGGACAGCTACTGTTTTCTAATTTAATTGTATTGAAACCGGTACAACTCGACTTGAATGATTAATCTCTTCTGGGAGTAGAAATATGTTGGCAGTCTTTCATGTTCGATAGTTTTATTCTGTTTGTTATTGTAGGCTGATTGAAATCGATTTGAAGCTGAAAAAAGTCTGTATACGTTTCGAGGTAAGGAAGATATTTATTTTAATTGAATTTCACACAAAAATTTCTTCAGACGGGCTTACAGCCGACCATCTTCGTCGTCTCCGTTGTCTCATCGCTTTTTAAAATCCATAACTATTATTTTATTGGAAACGGTATAAATCTCCCTGTTGAAAATGGCTCGGGTGGATAGCTTCAACTGCTGCACCCCTATTTCTCCATATATGTGTGTACACTCATCCTCGTACAGGGACAGGTAAACAGACTTTTTCTACTTGCATTAAAATTATAATTCAGAGCAATTATCCTTGCCATAGTTCTACAGAAAAATATTTAAATGTCAAATAACAAATCATCATTTCACGAGGTCATTACGAACGATTTCGAAAAGATTAATTAAAATAGAATAAAACGTACCTGCGTAGGTAGTAGGTACCTATAATTATATGATGATGAAGGAAGTATTTCAAAACTATAAGTTTTGAAAAAGAATGATATATCGTATTTTCCGGATTAAAAGGATATTAATTTATATTCGCTAATTAAACAACAATAAATGAAAATACTTATTGGTTGGAACAAAGGTAAACAAAAACAAGATTTCACGTAGAATACACTTTGTACAGAGCTACAGCAACCAAAAAATTATTAATGCATTCTTTTTTTTAAATAAAATTTGTAAATTCAAGTTTTAGTCAAAATTTCCCTAAGTAGCCAGAAAAATGAGACCCAACAGTACCGTATCTTGGAATATTAGCGCGAATGTCCTTCCAAACATTTTCTGTCAAATTTACAAATTCTTCCTCCCCCCCCCGTGCACATCGTACCACTTTCAAAAGTTGGAAATAATGTTTGTACCTGGAAAAATGTACTTCCCAATCAGTGTTAATCATGTGACAGAAGTTCTATCTGTTATTGCAACCAAGCCGAACGCACCGCCATGTTGGGTCGGGAATGTGGCGGCCGTCGGTTTCGAACTCGTAATCTTTCGATCGCAAAGCCGAACACCTAACCACTAAGCCACACAGACGACGATTGCCATTATTAGAGATGACGCATTGTCTGGTAAATTAATCGGCGATTGTTTATTTGAATACATTTTACGTAATCGTGCAGGCCTCACCATACCTACTTACTCCATTTCCTAACTGCTCATTACTCACTTCTCATAAACTTGTTTCATGAACAAACTAGTTCTTTTCATGTATTTGCCCTACTGTATCTCGATCGACCGTGTATCAAAAAATAAAAAAATGGACATACCTATTGATTTTGTTGTACTACGTGTACGATCACGACGCTTTCACCGAGAATTCGCTACTTCGAATGACCATTTCCACTTGAAATTTTATCGTATATATTCGCGTTTGCAGAGCATGTTTTTTTTTCCCCTTACACGATTGTCAATGTTTTATTTACCTTACCCTATGCTAATCTCGTAAATTCTTGTTTCGGAATGTTGACGCGTTCCACGTCCTTGATGCCAGTGGTTCGTCTTACGTCCTTACGAATGCAACTGAACTGCAATTCTAAATCGAATGTGGCTAAAATCTACAATGGTCTGATTTCCACGCAGAAGTTGCTACGTACTTACCGTAATGGCTTTAACATCGTAGATGTTTACCACCGGTGAATTTCACTCCCATGTAGATGAATGCAACTATGAGTTGACTTTTGGGACAAAAAAGTTCACAATTTTTTTTTATTAAATAAAATAAGAACTCTATCTCAGCTAAATTGGAAAAATGACGAGTCAGATACCCTAGGGGAATGTTTAGGGTCATCCTCCGTTGACTATTAAACGTTTGCGCAAATGACCTGAAAAAATATGGCGTTTGAGCAAGAAAAAAAAAATAAAAAACATTTTTGCCCAAACCAATTTTGATTATTTGTGTGAATTTGGTAGTACATTTGCGCAAATGAAAATCTGCAGAATTTCCAGTACTGTTGTACAGGTTCTCAAGCTGAGTACCTATACGTCCCTGTCGTCTTTCATCAACTACATGAGTAAATTTCATATTTTACGATGTATTACTCAATAATACTATGCAGACCTCAGTAAAAAAAAAAATTTTTTTGCAATTATTTTAATACAGTATGTACTCACGATATAGTGATATTTCTGTGAGCAAATATAAGGCCAACATATTTGACATTTTGGTTTTTTTTCCTCATTTTCTAATCGATTTGAAAGTTACATATTTATACGTATACATTTGACGGTTAGTCCCGGGTAATTATGGTTTCAGAAAATAGAAATATTATTCCATCTAAATTTTCTTCGCTGAAAATGCTTCGTTAAGTTCCCTCTGATGTGCCCAACCAAACCCAACTTCCGGATTTGGGAAGAAACCCCTTCCAATTGTGGATAATTTACCTTAAAATTTAGTTTTTTCTGCAAATATCTTGAAAAATATGAGAGACACGAGGTTGCAATTTCAATAAAAAATTATTCCTCTTTCAATTCCAGTTCCATTGATACATAATAAGAAAATATTTGGTTTCAGTGGTGGAATGAAAAACCAACCAAATATCAGAAAATGTATGTTTTGAGAAGGAAATTGCATAATAACTCGAAAAATGTAGGAGATATGAGGTTTGAATCTCAGTAATAAGTTATTCCTCTTTAAATTCGAAATCTATTGATGTATAATACGACCCTCGCCCATTCGGCAAACATGCCATAAGACGGCTTCAAATCAAGTCAATAATTGAAAAAATGTAATTATAGCTCAGGAAAGTTAAGGTTTCAGCTTGGAATGAATCTCCTAGCTTTAAGCTGAAATTTGGTACACATACATGTTTTATCTTCTGAAACAATATACTAGAAGTCCCCCGCATCTAGCATTGACATTGTGCTTTAAAAATAATGATGCAAAACAGACTTTTAGTATATATTGTTTCAGATGATAGAGTAAGGATGTCTACCAAATTTCAGCTTGAGGCGATTCATTCCCAATTGAAACCCTGACTTTCCTGAACAATGACTAAATTTTCCAATTATTAACTTAATTTGCAGCCCTCTTTAGGCATGTCTACCAAATGGATGAGGGTCATATTATACAACAATAGATTTCGAATTCAAAGAGAAATAACTTTTTACTAAGACTCAAACCACATATCCTCTGTATTTTTCAGGTTTTTACGCAATTTCATCCGAAAACATACATTTTTAAATATTTCATTGGTTTTTCAGCCCCCTATGGCGCTTCCACTGCACCGAATTTGATCTTATTATACATGAATTGATTTAAAATTAAAAGAGGAATAATTTTTTACTGAGATAGCGACCTCATATCTCTGGTATTTTTTGAGATATTTGAAAAACCTGAATTAGGGAGCACATTATCCACAATTGGAGGCAGATCCTCCCCGAATCTGAAAGTTGGGTGTTATTGGGCATATTAGAGAGGGCTTCAGGAAGCATAAATATTTGATGGGAATTTTTTCCTTTTTGAGCCATTTTTTAATATGTTTTTCCTGGATTATGTATGTGTAACGTATATTTTTATCTATTTTTAAGTATGATGAACAATATTTGTTAACACTGCTTCGAATACCAGTAATACAGGTATTTGATTATAATCTAAACATTCCACTACTCTTTTGTAAACAACCTAATACTGCCCATCCTAAATGTCATGAATAGAGGAATCCCATCTCCTCATTCAGTGACCTAAATACACCTGTCCCTCGATATTATTACAAATCAGCAAATCACTGTTATAACAAATCCCTACCTCACTTAGTCTATCCACCATATTCAATCACGTACTCCTATGTACTCTGAACAGGTATATAAACCCTGGTGATGATACACTCAATGTTCAGTTACTGGTTCTTTACGTTTACTTACTTCATTTATCTTACTAGACACAGGGATTAACTCAACATTGAATTATTTGTGTTTGAAATATTATTACCTGTTATTAACTATCAAATTTTAGTAAAACTATTTGAAATATTAATTGTGTTAAATATTTTAGTTTCACTCAACGTTAAAAGTCCACAATAGTCTGTGGATAACTAAATCAACTATTTTGAAATATAAAAGAAATATTCATAGAATATTTCCCATATGGTGTAACACTGAAAGTGGTTCTAATTGGTACAAACAGAGCTTCTTTTGGCCGTTACAGTATGTTTTTTAGTTGGTGTTTTTCAGTTGTGAGGGTTGACGTTCGGTGTTGTGCAAAACATTATGAAGACAACGTCGACATGTTATCACAAAATGTGGAAGAACCGTTCGTGCAGTACGAGTGCCAGCTGATTTGTTTGCGTTTCGAGATCGTATGCAGACCATCGTCATAAAAAAAAGATTTGTTTTATTCAGATTTTTTCTTGCTCTTATTTTCCCTCTTCTCGTCTCTCTCCCACTCACTCTGTTTTCCTGCTTCTCTGTTTCCTTTCCAGCTCTATTTTCGCTTTTGGAAGGATGGTATTGCTGGGTAAACGCTTTTTGTGCGTCGTTCACACATCATTATAGTTCCGCAACCAAATTTGTTTCATGGTACTGTATTTTTTTATGGCTGATGTGATTTTAAGAAGAAGGCGAAGGGTTTATGAAAATTTTAAGGTATGGATACTTACTCCCTATTTTTCCATTTTTGATGATTTCACGTCAAGCTTTAAAACTGGCATTAGGTTGTACGATTCTCTCGTTTAATTATATCGTATAAAATCTGCTACTCGTCGCATAAGACAGAGAAAATACTTATTCAAATTGTTTTATATTTAGGGTTTCTCATAGTCGACAAAATAAAAGCTATGACAGAAGTGCCCGATTCATAGTGATTGATTTAAGTATCTTCCTTGTTCGGTTATTTAATCTTTCAAGCTCTCTTTTTCTCTCATTATTAGCGCATATTTTTCCATTTCCATCCCTTCTGTATGTATTCACTACGTGTCAAAAACGAAGTCAAGGGAAAAAAGAGGGCGATTGTCTCTATGACCCTATTTTTTTATATGCTTTTATTTAAGAATTTAGACTCTATTTTTGGTTTGCGTAAGAATAGACCTGTGAATAGTTACCGATTTTACTGCTAGAGCATTACCAAAGTGCTAGGATCGCAATTATGGATAGGAATGGGCACAAATTTTTTGATTCGGATCATGGATAAAGATTTAAATTTGATTGGACTCACAAATTACGGATACAGACTTGAAATTTGATTCGAATCACGGATTCCTTAAAAAATTATTCTAATCAAATTTCAGCGGATCATCTTTTTGGACTATTTTTCCTAGAAATACAATTTCGAAAAAATTCTAAAATGCGCAAAAGTGCAAAACTAGGCAATAATTTCTTTTTTTCTTTGGACGTCAAATTAATCAGCAATGATTCGAAAAAATTTGAATCATTTAAAAAGTTATTCGACTCACGGATCACGAATAAAAAGTAAAATTTGATTCGAATCACGCCCATCCCTGATTGTGGCTTAGGTTCAGATTAAATTACGTGTTTCTGCGAGAGTGCAATGTAGTTCACTGGGTCTAACTTCACGTTCACACGTTTTATTTTAATGAAATCATATTTTTTAAAATTCATTTTTTCAATATTATTATTTTATTATTTGAAAGCTTTATAAAAATTTTAGTAATAAATATGCCATAAACGGCTCCATAAATTGTAAATTTCATAAATTTTCTAAATTTTTAAAAATGAGCCAAAAAAAAAAGAAGAAGAAAAGCCATCAAATAGTTTTTTTGATTCCCCCTTGAAGAAATCCTGGCTACGCTCTTGCCACGCGTCTTTTTTTTTATAATTATAAGCTTTTATTGTACTCACTACTGCGATTTTAAAATATACCAATACCGTAGCCAACCTTCCGCAACGAAATAATATTCATCTCGTATGAAGCTAAGGCCAAAAAATTAAAAATTAAATCTTATTATTGAAAAACTCGTTTTTAACGTAAACTTGTTTCATATTATTTTTCGGCTCGCATCGTTTTTCCCGTACAAATTTTAACGATCCATTTTATATATGATATGAATATAGTAAATCATTTGTTTATGCCTTAAAGACAAACTTCGGGATATGAAGACAGCAGTCGCCCTGAAACTGTTATATCAAGAAGATTTCGTACATGAGCTTCAAAATATTTCATGATTTTGTCGTATTTCGGTGATGAAAATACCGATACGTGCCATGAAGATTTACAGTTGGGAGATTCGATGAGAGCATTACATTTTATATGAACTCAAAACTTCATGAAGCATCTGCATTTATAGGCTGTCACAAAAGTAGAGAAATTGGATTTTTGTGAAAACAATAAATTATTTAGTTGAATTGTCATACTTAGCCTATTCGGTAACATTTTTTCGAAAATATTATTCTTTTTTTAAAACGATAATTTTACACAAAATTCAAGAATGAGCGTTACGCAAGAATTATTGTTGCCAATTTCATATCGCATTTTAGAGTATTTTCATTTTAGAAAAAAAAAAAAATTTCACTTTACCTATTCGTGAATTCAAATTGAAATAAGCTGAATGAAGGATCGTTCGAGCAGAAGCTTCTGAAATTACGGCGAATGAGGTGATATAATTTTACTTCTTTCGATTATCCTCTGACCGATTTTCTTGTCAGTAATAGCAGTTAGTCACTCAGTAAGGATGGATGAGTGCCATAATAATTGGAAGGATATCTTACTTGGATATTTACTCTCTTCAGACATTTAAATATATCATTGCTTCTGCGATTGTGCAGAAAAATAATATTTTCTTTTCATCCCATTTTTTTCCACCTCGAGCTAACAATGTTTTTTCGATTTAGTTGTTGAGTATTCATTCGTCATTTCCGTTATTTCTTTAATTCCTTTACCATAGCCTGTCAAATAACGAGATATGTAGCTCGTGTCATAATGAATAGACATTGGTTTGCGCTTATTCTACTTGTTCTTAAAACCCTCAGCATACAGTTGATGACAGAGGAACAAAGCAGTGCCTGTTTCTTTCAAGTGGGTTGGCAAAATCAACAGTTTTCTTTGTCAATATATCATAAATTTGTTACTTGATTTCTTTTTTTAAATAAAATAATCTCGTGTCTAATTGAATAATATACATGCGTTGGCAACCAGTAAAAATTGGTTAGCGTTTTATCTAACTGATGAAAAAAAATTTCAGCATAATTTTTCTAGCGGTTTGATCATAGAATAAACCATTTTAAAACAGTCGTGATGGTTCCAGTGAGGTAATGGAAGATTGAATTATTTTTCAATTGAAAATAGTGGTGAAGGTGGTCTACATGAAAATTAAAATCATCCATCTCTTTTATTATGTGATGTAAAAGAAATTTGCGTAACGTGACTGCGTTCTCTGTATGGCTGTATTCGAATCTGATTTTTGAACACGTGAACTTTATGATGAGCACTTTTTCTATGTTTTTTTAATTTCATGTGAAGTAAGAAGTTGAATACACGTCATCCCATAACTGTCACGTTGAGAGCGTTCATATTAATAATGAAAGTAGCCTACCTAATTATTGTAACATTTCATAAAACATCAATGAAACATTGGAAAAGACCCTATTATTTTCCAATATTGACTTGGGAAAAATTACAATGAGCTTTGCTCCGAAGGTATATTTTTCATTAATAATGGATGAATTAATCCCAAATATATGCAGATGGAATAAAAAAGAACTGGTTAGATTATTAATTTTTTGCCACACGTGCATTAAAGAATAAGTTTTACATGGATCTACAGCGAATGTAAACAAACGAATTTTTGGTCTGTATCGTAGATGATAATTTTACAATCTCTCGCACATCCGAATCCTGCGCGACAGGGTGTAAAATATTCGAACATATAATCATTTTGATATTATTATTTAGTTATTTCGTGAAAAACAATTCGTCAAGTTGCCAGTCCAATCAAACACAACATTTCAATTTTCAAAGAAAAAAGTCTGAAATAATTCCATAGCCTCAAATTAAGTTAGAGAAGTGAGGTTTGTAATGATCAAAAGCAGATAAAATTTAAAAAATTTCCACATAATTTTCTAATTATCTTTAGCAATTTGACAACAAATAAATGAAAAAACGTAAATTAATAGGAGATTGGTCGTATTTTGGAATCTAGAATTTTCTCCTCTTTCCCTCAATGATTCCTCAATCGCTATTTAAGCTAGGGAGCTGAAAATGGTATCTATGAAAAGAGAAGAAAATTTACCTGAATTTAGTTTTCATTTAATTTTTTTATCGTCTTTAACAATTTGAAAATAAACAAATGAAAAAAACGCAAATTTCTGGAAAAAAATTTTTGTTAAAATCCAGAAATCTCTCTTCTTTCACTCAATGATTCCTCATTCCCTGTTTCAGCTGGAAATTTGGAATCAGTACTGCTGGAAAAAGAAAAAAATTTACTTAAAACTACTTGTAGTGGGTAGAAGCTTATAATTAGTGTGGTTTAAGGTCCAAGGGACCATATAAAGTTGGTTGGAGTCACACGCCTGCTCTCACAGCCTCGTAACTCGCAACTGACGTTGCCTCAACACCAATGTCTCCTCTTCCTAGAGGGAGTACTCCGGCGCATCGCCTGTGCGCGGGAGACCCGTGGGTGGAGCCACGACACTACTTTCCTTATAATTTGTTAATTGTTCTTAGCTGTTTGAAAATAAACGAACAAAAAAATGGAAAATAATCGAAAATTTGCTGTTTTTATATTTTTTAGCTATAATTTCCAAAATTTATTTCCTTTATGAGTTTTTTTTTTATTGGGCGTAGGAGTCATTGCTATACTTTTTTTGTGCATTAGTTGCAAAAAGTATAATGTGCGACAAGTGCTTGTGAGCTATTTTAACTCGTGTCAAGTTCGCAGCTCTCGCCTTCGGCTCTTCTGCAAATTGTTCACACGCAGTAAAAAAGTAGTCCACATTACGCACTTGTCACACAATGTACTATTGTGAATTTGAGGGCCAGTCCTCTTGTAGGAAAGTCTATACTCTCGTTAACAATAAATTCTC
The DNA here is from genome assembly GCA_011428145.1 of Ericerus pela. Taxonomy (NCBI): domain Eukaryota; kingdom Metazoa; phylum Arthropoda; class Insecta; order Hemiptera; family Coccidae; genus Ericerus; species Ericerus pela. Next base: position 790,221 of record WOFM01000139.1, on the reverse strand, counting down.
CAACAGTATATGAGACGTTTGATACACTAAAAACCAATTTTAGGATGCTGGAGGTGTTCTACTTTCCAAGTCGTTGTTTTAGTCTAATTAATAAACGTGGAAGTCCAGGCCAGTTTCAAAATTTCTTCTAAGGGGGTATAGAATCACATTTTATAATTTTCATTAATTTTAATGAGATGTGTTTACAATTTTTAAATATTTCTAAAACATACAATTTTAAAAACAAAATAACTGTGTCGTAAATTGACTTTTTTTGGGCTTTGGGGGGATTATACTCTAAATTCCTTCTTAAAACTGTTTACCCCAAATTTCTTCTTTAAACCGCCCTTGCGTGGAACTAACTTATAGAAAACAACATTTTATGCATGTTTCCTCATATCTGTTTTCTCATATCTGTCTTCCCAATCACAATGAAAAGTAAGTTTTTTGTTGTTCATGCAGTTTTTTGGTCGTTTTGAACTCGGCATTCAAGTGAAGAGTGATCAAGCAAGAAAATTTATGTAGGCTATTTATTAATTTTTACGCCAAAATGTTTTGATGTGAACTACTTATAATTAATCAAGCGATATCACAGTGAAACTTGGGAAAGGTTGTTGTGTTCTCTCCAAATTGAAAAAATAATCAGTAGCAAGAGAGTCAGATGTGAACTGAGGATGACATGGATGACAAAGCTCCTCAAAACTATAGTCCCTATAGAAAAAATATGAAAATAGGTACTTATTGTCCAGAAAAAACAATAAAATGATTCAAGTTCTTTTCATTTGATATAAATTACGATAGATATTGGAAGTGCGTTTTAGTTAATTAGATACCCATGTTTTTACCGACTGCGTACGAATAAGGTTATATGTTTGGTATGTCTATCTCCGGATCTAACGGAATTTCGTTCGCTCAGAACAAGTGTCTTACTTTATAGATTTTAATGAAAGTAGGCTCAAAACGTTGCTGACCATCCGGAGAATGTCGCAGGCTATTCATATTTGAAAATTAAAAAATTAGAACGGTGTAATTGAAGAAAATGAGAATTTAAAGATCGAAAAAATTGTTGTCATAAATTTGAGAATATCCACTAATAAGTAGGTACTGATTCAGATTAATTCAGTCGGTTTTTTATTGTTTTTAAATAAAATTTATTATTTTATTGAGACGCTGAATTCGAATTTCGCGTCAGAATTTTCATTAAATACTTTTTTCTGATTCACTAAAACTCAAAGGCGAGTCTGAATAAAATAATAAATTTTATTTAAAATAAAAAAAAAAAAAACAATAAAAAACGGACTGAATTAATCTGAATGATTAGCTCCTTATTATTGGTGGATATTCTCAAATTTATGATAATAATTTTTGGTTCTTGGTTGCATTTTTTTGAAATTGGTAAAACCGTCATCAGGTGGTTTTGATTTTTTTTTTTTTTTGTTCATTTGTGTCGATAACCATATTGCCTAATGTGCAAATTTTTCCCATTTAAATTCGTGATCTTTTATTGTTTTCCTCTTCCTCAGTATGCTTATAACGTTTCAGTTCGTATATTTCTTGGGCCTTGACTAATTTTTCATTTACTAAAATTTCTTCGTAAGAACCCAGAAGAAAAAAAATTCTTTCCTCTAATAATCGAAAATCGACGTTTGCTGAAATTTTCTTTTCAATCGTTGTAGACTGATTCGTCGAATAGATCCTAAGGAAATTTCCATTACCCCTCAGGTATTTATTCGGAGATATACAGTCTTTTCTCTCAGTGAATTATTTTAATATTCCAGTTGAAAAGAGTTTGAAACAAAAATATATTCGTTTTCTTTCGTTTTGCCAAACGTATTTTTCGCGTAGGTAAGTGCGTACGCTTATATACATAATATTAACGGTTTTGTTTTCAGCAAACCCTTCTACCCAAACTACCTTCTCCCTCCGCCAACTCACCCGTCGCCACTGTTTATTTTGAATATCTACAATCTCTGCACATCAAGACTCATGCACATCCGTCGAATTCCTTCTAGTATTTTTGCTAACAAATGCGCGAATACATATTCTGCAGGCTACTTTTTTAAATAAACAAAAACAGTGGAAGAAAGAAATTACAAAACGGAAAAAAATGAACGCATCGTGCGAAATTTCGTCGCTTATTATTTTCATTTTCAGGATAGTTTTTTCCCCCTAACATTATGCAGTTAAGCACCGCACCATAAATAACAGCAGCGCAAATCCGTCTCGGTTTCCTGCAACCCCACAATGCGGGTTGTTGGCTCTTGCAGGGTGGTATATCTTGACTGTAAAAACAATGTTTCAACCGAAAAAAGAATCAACCATTAGAAACAGGAAATGGGTAGCCGATTCGTTAATCGTGTTGTTTATTTGCGTGCCTTTTTGTGCGTTTTTGACGGCAGAGAAAAAAATAATGCAAAGAGAGTAAATAAATAAACGAACAAATAAATAAATAAGTAAATAATTAAATAAATAAATAAATAAATAGAACAAACAAAACTTGGTATCATTCTAAATGATGCGAATCAATCAACGCAGGAAGTATGACGTTGAAATTTGGGCACTGTATAGAAAGGAAAGTGAAAGGAGTAAATAAATAATCGTCGTAATATTCTACTGTCGCCATCGGAATTCAGTTTTATAGAGGAGCCAGTTCAGAGCTAGATGTATTATTTTTGTAATTTTTTTATGACACAGCTTTGTCTTGAGACCTATTTTATTAGCTTTTTCATATTTATTTTTGCTAATTAGTCTTCTACGCTTTTGACTGAATTAATAGGAAAATATCCTTGCCTTCAATTACTTCCATCAATATTAGAGCACTTAACTGAATAACATTCGTGTCCAATATTTTTCAAAAATTCTTCTCGCATAGTTTGTCAATTTCAGTTGATCGAACTTACATTTTAAACGATCCATCGTAATTAGTTATTAATTATCATAGGTTTTATTTTTGTAATTTGACCACACGTTAGGAGTGATGGCACTATTTTGATCACTATCCCTACTGATAAAAATTTTATCCACTGTTCTATTCTTGAAGGGGGATAATTCATGGAATAAATGGTATACCAACCAACAGATATTGTAATTGTCTCATCAGTACCCCGTGTTTTCTTCAAATTTCCTCAACTTTTATTACCTTTTATAATTTGTATTTAAAAATGTTCCTTCATCGACCACTATAATGTAAAACTTTTAACGACTACATTGTTATTTATAAAAAGATGCTAGGCTGAAATAAACGACCTATAAACTGATTAATATTGCTACTTTTTTCAACTACTTTCCCTTATTCATTTGAGACTAATGCCCATAACGTGAATTTTGTAATTGATTTCAGAGGCAAGAAGTAAGAATTCATCAATGGAATAAGCTACATATAATTATGTTGTGTTTTTTTTTTCAGCGTATTCTATCACCCTAAGCAGAATTATTTTTTAAATGGAAAGGGATGATTCTGTAGTAGTATCATTTTATTTTTTCTAAAATCGATAAGGATATTTTTAGTTATCTTTATCAAAATGCCCGAACTAAGGCACACTGGATATGCAATAAGCATTACTTTATGAACTTCTTTAAAAATCCTACTTGTTAATTTTATAATATTATGCCCTGTTATTTATGTAGGTACTCATATGAAATGAATTCCAGTGCCACTTGAGAAAGTTTATTATTTGTTTTTCTGAAAGATTTACAGAGAATATTTTCTTCTCATTAATGGACTTCAAAAAAGGGAGATTGTCATTTGATCTGTAAGTGTATATATTTTTTTATGTTTGTTCCAACATAACTTCTCTACCTAATTATCGATTTTCATAAACTTTTTTTAAATGATAAAGGATGATCCCATGGTGGTTCTATTACAATTTTTTTCACAGTCGATGTGGTAGTTTTTAAGTTACCTTCAAATATAAAAAATAAAAATAAAAATGTAAGGATACGCTTTTATTTAACTTAGCACTCTAAAAAGTAGAAAAATAATTTTTCATGACCTACTTATCTTATTTATTCTTGTAACACAAAATAAAAGCATGCGGCAAACTTGACTCATCATTATATATTTTTTTCGTACAAAAAGAAACCTACAAATATTGTTGAAAAACTTTGAATATTAATATGAGTAGCCTACAGACTTCACTCAACTATCATTATAAATTAAAATTTATCTCCATGTTGACCTAATTCTTACAGTAACATGTATTATCAGTCATTATTATCAATATCCAAATTATCAAACAACTAATCAACAACCTTCAAATTATTGGTTTAAGACCCTTTTTCAGCGGATAGTTCTATCTACCTCCATCTACCAACTGGATTTGTATTCTAACTGAAATATTTCTTTTCTTTTGCCCCACACTTTCACTTTGTGTTACAAGAATAAATAAGATAAGTAGGTCATGAAAAATTATTTTTCTACTTTTTAGAGTGCTAAGTTAAATAAAAGCCTATCCTTAAATTTATTTATTTATTTATTTTATTTTTGACTTTTTAGGAATAAATAAATGTATAGGTAATGTGAAACTAGAAAATGACAAATGTACTGTCGAGATTGTCTCGTCAACTTCACTAAAATATCATGCAATTCTTGAAAATGTTAAGACAGATGGACAATAAAGGTTATAACTGATAAGAGGACAATGTCATAGAGTTTTATGTGTGCATGGTTGGTTACACTGACATTGGGTCCTAAAATTTTACTGCGACGAGTCATCTGTAGTGATGTGAAAATTTTCAAATTTTCAATATCGATAATATTTATATTTTTTCAAGACAATATCGATATTATCGATATTGTATCAATATTTTAACATCACTAGTAGGCTAGTTGAGTCATCTGTATTTTTACATACAGTTATAATTCCATTCATTTTCTGTGTCCTATAATTTTCCTAAATTGAATCATTCCCATTTCACATTTTTGTAAAATTAAATTGAAATTTGAAAATTACTTTTTAATTTTTCCTAATTTCTTTTCCTTTTTTCAAGCTTATCCATTATCAAAACCCAAATGTGCCAAATTGATTATGGAAATTGGAAAAAGATTGATATCAATATAATATCGATATTTGATCCATATCGATATATATTGATATTATATCGATAATTTAACAGCACTAGTTGTCTATCATACTGATATGGAGACTGATAATCGGTAATGAGAGAGAAGACTGGTGTTGTTGTTCTTCAGTGCAGATTTGGCGACAAATCAAAAAGAATTTGTCAATGAATTCTCTTTGATTTGTTGCCGTGAAATTTATCAGGATTCAGCGACTAATCAAAGAGAATTAATCTACAAATTCTCTTCCATTCGTTAACCTTAAAAATAATCAAGATTCAGCAACGAATCAAAGAGAATTTATCTACAAATTTTCTTCAATTTGTCGCCGTTAAATTAATTAGGATTTAGCGACTAATCGAAGAGAATTCATTTACAAATTCTCTTCGATTTGTCGCCTTTAAATTAATCAAGATTCAGTGAAGAATCGAAGAGAATTCATCTACAAATTCTCTTCGATCAAGATTCAGCGACAAATCAAAGAAAATTCATCTACAAATTAAGGAATTCTCTTCAATTTGTCAACACTCAGGAAATCTTTACTTAGGTACTTTCCCAATTATGGCAATTAACGGTATTTGAAATTTTTCACAAATGATATGGAAAACGATCTGATAAATAAATAAAAAAATTATTTTGCAAAGAATTTGATAAAGAAAAACATACACATCAAAATTATAAAGGTCGTCGTCAAGTAGCGCTACTTGGGAACCAGTGCGCTGGAACTAAGCAAAGTGAGTTAAATAAAAGCGTATAAAAGGGCATGAGCTCCTCTGGGACATACTCATGAAGGATTGATGTGTAAACGTAAAATAGTGTGATTGTGTCCATATGCAACATATTGCGCATACACACAACTACATGTCATATAACATGTAAATGAGAGTTATAATTGTAAGAGTTAAAGTTACACGAATTTGACCATCATAATTTTCATTTAGCCTCTACTGTTGACCCTGAGTGCTAAGATGTTTACTCATCAAAAACTGTTAGTTTTAAGTAATATTTCCGCTAATGCTAGAAAAGAAAAATTGAAAAACAAAGGTATGAGTTCCATTGAGAGTTTACTCATGAAGGATTGATATGTAAACATAATAATTGTAATTCTCGTTTAGTTCCTACCATAGACACCGAGTGCTAAGATGTTTACACGTCAAAAATTTTCAATAAAAAAATTCAATCAACAATTAAAAACAAAATTTTAAAAACAAATGCTGTAAAAAGAGATAAATAATTGTTTTAAAATTTCTCCAGTAAAATGTACCTGCTGGAATTAAAATAAAACAAAAAAGAATTCTAGTGAATTAATAATATTTTTTTTAAATATAACCAACTTACGAAAAAACAAATTCTTTTAAAAGATAAAAAGAATCATCTTAAAATTGATTCAGTAAGATGTAAGCCATTAAAAAGTTTCGTCATAAAATTCAAAGAAATTGATGTATAAAGCTTACTCATGGTAATGGAAAAAAGTGGCGACTTCAATAATTTCAGTCCCTAGACCTACATCTTGTTGGGAAAATTTTGAAAGGATTGTTTTTATCTTCTTGGAGATTTTTTTTTTTCTCCAAGTTGGTTCTGTTTTTTGGAGAAAAAAATTATTAATTTATCGTAATGCTTTTTCATTTCATTTTAATTCCAATACATTTTACTGAAGAAATTTTTAAAGAACCATTTTTCTCTCTTTATTGAGCATTTTTTGGTTTTTTTGGGTAACTTGGTTTGTTTGTTAAACATTTCGAATCCCGAACTGGAATCGTTTTGGGAAAACAATTTGTTAACTGAACGATAAAAATATAATTCAGCCTATAAATATAATTTAGTACTATACGAAGTTGATTTTCGAAATTCTTTGAGATGTTTTAGGCCAAATAGTTCGGATTTCAAAGATTTCGATACATATGCACAAAAAAAAATTGAAAAAGCCTCTCCCTTTCACAGATAAAATGTATCTATATAATTATATGAATAATTGGATAAGGCTACTTAATTAGTTAATTACAATTCTAACATTTTAATAATTTCCAACTTGCGATTTCGGTGTAGTGCTTTGCATAAAATGTACGCAAAAATTTGTCAAAGATTATTTCTTGTGAATTCATTCACGCAATTATTAATCTCATGGGCTTACGACTGCTATCAATTCGCAGTGACAGAAATTATTTGACATTCATTATTATGTGTGTAATTTTTTTGCGTACGTCCGAGAAGAAGTATCTGATCTGTATGATGAAATGTTAAGTTTATTTTTTGCTGCTCTCGATGAGGGGGTCCGGGAACTTCCCCTTCATAATGAGTAAAATGAGAAGTCAGTAGTCAAGGTACCAAGTCGGAAAACTGGCAATGGATCCTGCAGGGAATTGAAACTAAAAAAATTTTATTGAACTTTAATGATGAGTTACTATCTGGCCGTGAATACGGGTAGACGCAGACGTAGGCTTTTTCGAGTTTTTTGTGTTAGTGGTCAAATCTTGACATTACAGGTCGTAAAAAGGTTCACACTGAGGGGTTAGTTTAATATTCAGAACCACAGAATCGGGCCGTATCTCGGTGCAAAATGAAATGATCCAGTTTCTATGTGCTATTTATCGATCGTTTTCCTTTTGACAGTAATTGTTATTTGTTTTTTTCTCGATACATGTTTCAGTTATATTTTAAATTTCAGTGGTCTTCTGAAGTGCTTATTTATAATTTTTCCAGAAAAATCAGTACCAGTATCTTCATATGGGAATGACAGGAATTTTGAAAAATTAGTGAGTCAATCGATGAATGAACCCTCATTTTTCGTTACAGTGCTGATGGCTACGGTTTTTACGGATTTTTGTGGCGAACATGCTGTGAAAAATTATGGCGTTTGGCTGCACCCTCATTTTTCCCTCGTCTACATCGTTTTAAAAAATGACGGACATGAGACATTTAATATAACACTTTTCCAGTTTTTTTTTTTTTGTTCTAACAATATGACGCTTTCTATTACCCCGTAACCCAACATTTTTTCAATAAATAATACTTTTCCTCGAATAAAGCTTCCGAAAATCTGGAAAAAATATGCTATTGCTCCTAAATCAATTTTTTTTTTTTTAGTTTTTTTAGTTTTTTTACTGTTTCAAAACGCAGTGAAAGAAAAAATAGTCCGGTCCAGATTTTTGTTTTCATGCTTGCTCCAACCAACCAACCAACCGACCATTACAACCAACTCATGAACAAATTAAAACTTTTTTTGTACAATTTTTCAAATAAAGTAGGTACCGCAGTTACCGAATTTTTTGGACAGCTAAACTTTGTTTTAGACCTTTTGAACTCGAAGTAATGATTCAAAATCAAATGAGTGTTTTTTCACCCCGTAGTATTATTTTTATACAAGTGAAAATTAATTATCATTCCGAAAATTAATGTTCTTGACAACAGAAACTGACTGCGGGGCCTTACTATGTCGACAAAATGTAAAAGTTGCTAGAGAAAATGTCTCAAGTAGTTTGACACTCACATATTTTATTTAATGAATTATCACGGGTTGTTTTTTTCTGTTTCATCATTTTAACTATTTCTCTTCAGAAACGACACCAGAATTAATTTATACGTCGGTTCGGTTTATACAGATATTCGCATTCGAGTCTTCCCAATGTATATTTGCATACAATTGAGGTGCGTGTGTTAAAAACAGGGCTATCCAATTTTTCCAGTTGTTTAGGAGAAGCAAAAAACATCTGTTGCACAAAATATTTTTAATTTGGAGAATTGAACGTTATTTGAATGATTAATTTTGATTTTATATAGGTTAGGTACCGACCGTTATTAGTTGTTTTCACACCTCTCCCTCACTGAATCCGTAATTTCATTCAGTTCTTGCGGTTAAAATGGCATGACACTGATTCATGTATGAATAAATTGGTTAAAAATGTCGGAAGTTCTTCGATATTTTTTTGTAAAATTACTTCGTGCATTATCCTGCATAAATTGTGTTCCTGTAACAAGAATAAGCCGAATTTTTCTCGCTTGCGATTTTCTAGATGGCGTTGTTTCCCTCCCAGTATACCTATTACGGATTTTCAGTCATAGCTTTTCAACATAGTTAGTATAATACTCCCTTACCAACTTTTTAGCAGAGCGATTTTTTTCTCACTTGGCTGTCTGTCTCCTTTAATTATAGTTAGTTGGATTTAAAGTGTTCTAGTCGCCAAAACTGCTTCAGTTGGCAATTAGTGATACCCTTTTCCGACGAAATAATTAGATTTCTCTTGTTGCAAGGCTTCAGTTGTTTCTCTGAGGGTAGGTAACTACAAACATGCGATTGTTTTGTTTTTCAAAACGTCAAAATAAAAAAAAACGTACAACCTGCATGTGCACGACATAATTGCGGATTAACTGCAGACATTCGGTATCGCCAACGAAACATACGGTACATAACATATCCACTAATATAAATAAATGTTGAACGTCCATATTTCATACTACAGAAGTCGTTGTAGGGCGTTGATTTTTTTAAAAGTGATAAATCAGTTCTTTGCCACACCGCGGACAGGATGGGTAAAAAAGTGAATGGGTAACATGAAACCAGGGAAATCGAAAAAGTTTACAAACGATGTTTTTACCGCCATCACTTGAACAACTGAAAATGCGCGATGTATCTGCTATTATGGGAAGTGATCAGTCATAATTTTTTCTATAAGTGATGAATAAAATAGAAAATTAGAGGAAAAAAATCAGTGAAGAACCATCTACTCTCGGATGATTTGGTCGAACATTGTTGTTAGAGTATTTGTGTGAATGTGCTTTTATCCGTCATAGATTCTCCTTCCTTGTTGACCACATTTATTTAATGTTATGCCACGCTTGGTGACCTTTCGCCACGATGCCGTGGGAATTATAATAGAAAAGCAATGAAATTCCATATCGAGTTACCGCACAATTTATGCATTATTGTCATGTATATGGCGTTGATAGTTCAATGTAGTTTTGCTGATGGTCGACGGCAGATCTGTTAGCTTCTTGCTTTTGATTGTCCTATCTTTGAAAAATTCTTTATTCTCGCACGCGACCGATTTTCAGTACCGCATTACCTTTCTGGGTGGTATTGGAACACATGGTGGTCATAGATTCTACTTGGTTGTTAAATTTAATATGCAATTAAAAAAAATATAAATCGTTTCATCGAGGACATTCAAGTTTTCAATGATAGACAAGTGAGGGAGCCAATAACCGTTCCGCTTAAAATAAACAAAAAACATACGTCGAACTTTTCGTGCACTGATGAAACTCTGTGAGTGAAAGTGGCCTTTCATGAATTACACGTCAAATTTCGTGTCAATTATTAGAATAATTGTATTTCTTGCAGACAAAATGTTATATTCGGTAGAACTTTTGTGGCTCAAAATTACATGTAAAATTTGCAACAGAAAATTACTAAATTAAGTTAAGAAAATCTTTAAATAATATAATTATGTCGGTACAATATTAATGATTTTATGGTATGTGATTATTTGTCTGAATGTTTACACGTTGTTCGTCCTGCATTTTCAAAATTTTTAATTCGTCAATCTCGTTAAATTTTATGACAAAACTTTTTCACTACTTCCGACTTCAATAATTCCAGTCCCTAACCTACATCTTACTGTAGAAATTTTAAAATTATTATTTTCCTATTTTTAGCTCATTTTTGTATTGTTTTTTTTTATTTTTTATGTAGGTTCTAATTTTTTATAAAAAATTATTAATTTACCTTAATGGTTTTTCGTTTCATTTTAATTCCAGTAAATTTTACCGGAGAAATTTCGAAAGAGTATTTATTTTTTTTTTACAGATCATTTTTATTCGTTTTTAAAATTTTTATTAAACGCTTTTATCTAACTTCGTTTGCGAACAGAATTTAGACTTCATAATGATGACTGGATGCTCCCTACAGTCATCTGGTTTTATCTCCACTGTTTTTTAGTTGCGCTAACTGGTGCTGGTGCTCCTGCTGTAGTCACCTATTATTACCAGATTCTAGAGACCGAGGTTTGGTATTTAGGGTGCTGATTTCGAATTTGGCATTCATTTTTTCATTCAACCATTCCACGACCTCCAGGGCTTCACAAGGGGGCCAAATTTTGACTTTCCATATTGTATTGTGTGATACGTCGTCAAGTATGTTTTTCGGGATGCTGATTTTGCATTTGGCATTTATTTTTTCATTTGACCCATTCCTCAACTCCCAGAGGCTTCAAAAGTGGGTTAAATTTTAAATTTGTGTATTTTATTGTGTGATATGTTACTGGGTAAGTATTTTGAGGCGCTGATTTCAAATTTGATGTTAAATTTTTCATTTCTCCCATTGTATCTACATATTAATTAAATAAAAAAAATTTCTAACTTTAGGTCATCTAAATTGCTGTTTCAGCCCACCTTGCGTCATCTAAATGCCATCAGTGTGTCGATTGTTTTATCCAGATATCCAGTCTAATCCTGTTGATTGAGAACTGAGAAAAGTAAAACATCCCCTGCCGGCGATAAACTTCAAGTCAATAACTTTACTTACCCGCGTGCCAATAATGTATCAGTTAAAATATTCCTCCAACACATTATCTTAGCTTCGATACTAAATAAAGCTACCCTTAAAAGTTTTTCTCCCTCTTGTGGTATTCCGCCTAAACTTTATTGAGCTTGGGAATTAAACAGCTGTCCGCAAATCAGAGAAACAAACTAACGTACGTTAAAATGTTGGCGAAATTCAATGGCTTAAAAACAATTTCCATTCTGATTATTGCGTGTGTCGCTGTTGAATTATATTTCTTTCCAGGTTGTAACATTAAATTGAATTTTCTACTTTCGATCCATACGATTTTATCGTGGATGAAGTTTACTTCTGTTGGGAAAAAAAAAAAATGTAATAAGGTTATAAGAAGTTAAAAATAAACTTTGCTATACAGTCAATAAACTACATTGTATACATACCCTAAGTCAAAGAAACCCACGTATTTCTGTTTGAGGCAGGTTATTGAGATCTTTGTTTCTTGAGGGTGTAGTTCGAAAATTTTCAAACAGCATTTTTTCGTTAAGAATGAGTGAAAAGAAGATGAAATAAATTATTAAATGTTGAATTGTTTGATCAACAGATCACATACTATTAGGAGGGGGATTGGAAGGGCAAAAAGAGGTGGGAAAAACAAGATGTTAGTTATGTTTACCCAATATTGGTCTTTGTGCGAAAAAGGTGGCTGAAATTTTGTCATAAAATTGAAAAGAATTGACGCAGCTGTAAAGCATACATGAGGTACTTAAAGGAAAAGAGCGCCGACTTCAATAATTCCAGTCCCTAGACCTAGATCTTGCTGAAGAAATTTCAAAAAAATTATTTTTCACATTTTAATTCATTTTTATCGCTTTTTTCTTTGAAGTCGGTTCTATTTTTTGAATTAATTTTTTCAACGACATTTTGTTTCTAACGTTAGCGGCAATATTACTTTAAAACTAGTGGTTTGTTTATTTAAAGATAACTTCAAAACTACCTAATCGATTCTGAAAAAAAATGAATGGAACATACCATAGAAATTATTCGCCATCATTTTTTAAATTCATCAGAATTGGTACCCAGTTTGAGAAATTATGCTGAAACAAACATAAAAAAAAAACATCTGTACAGATCGAATTGGTAACCTACACTCCTTTTAGGCAAACTGAGTTATTAAAATTCACAGTTACAGTTGGGGATAGCGAAAATTTTCCGTTTTACGACAAAAAAAACTAATGACAACATTTTTCCCATTTTGACCTAATTTTTTTAATGGGTAAGTATATATAATTTTAAATATGTATGTATGTATTGCCTAAATGTTTGGTTTACGATTTACAAAAAGCACAAAAGAGATAGGGCTGAAATTTTCGCGAAAAGTAGTCTCTATATAGGACCAGGTCTGAAAAAAATGTGCTGCCTATTGGTTTTGTAGTTTTTGAGAAAACTGGAAAACAAAAATTCCTGGAAAAGAGGTTTTTTCTAGATTTTAAAGAAACTATGAAATGAATCGGACAGAAACTTTCACTATAGATTTTCCTTTGTCAGTGCAAGTTTGATAAGAATCGTGATTATTTGTTTGATAGTTTCCGAGAAAACTAGAAAAGAAAACATTTCTGGGGTAAATTTTTGGTATCATGGTTTTGTGAAAACTACTAAAGGAAAAGGGGTGGAAATTATCACTTCTATATAGCTCCAGATCTGAAAGAGAACTTGGTGCCTATTGGTTCTATAGTTTCCGAGAAAACTGGAGAAAAAAAATTTCGCTACAAAGTGATTTATCCGGAATTTTCAGGAAATTACAAAAGGTATCGAATTGAAATTTTCATGATAGATTTTCTTTACGTATATGCAAATCTAATTGAAGTTTGGTGCCTATTTGTTTAGTAGTTTCTTAGAAAATTCAAAAAAAATTTGGTTCACGGTTCTGAAAAAACTATGAAATGGACCGGGTTAAAATCTTCACTATAGATTATCATTATGTTAGTTGCTAGTTTGGTGGAAATTTGGTGCGCATTAGTTTAGTAGTTTTCCGAGAAAAATGTAAAACAAAAATGAATAAAAATGAAAAATTGTTGGAGAACAGCAAGGTAAACGGTTTTCTGGTGAAATATCACTGCACTACAGTTTTTTTGTATTAAAATCCGAAAATGATAAAAATAAAATAAATGAAAAATGAACTTATTAATTTTTTGTAAAAAGAAAAATTCTTGCAAATTAGAAAAAGCATTACCGGAAATACCGTTCGGTCGATCCACACCAAAATTGGTAGCATGCTACAGTAAATTATAATGAATATTTGTTTTAAATTTCGTACCTGTTCCAAAATTCCGCATTTTATGACTAATATAAAAACAAAAGTAGCGGTACCGGAAATACCGTCGGGCTGATCCACACCAAAATAGGAACGTACTACAATGAATAAAATAAATATTCCGAACTTCATGGCTATTGGCGCAAAATTGAGCATTTTATAGCCAAAATAAAACAAAAATGGTTGTACCAGATATACCGTCCGTTAGATCCGCACCAAAATCGAGGTCCATTTCCCCGGCCCCCCCCATTTCAAATTTTGACCTGAAAATTTTTTGGCCAAATTGTGCTCAGTTTGTGCTAATGTGTGCCATCAATTTTAGAATTTGTGCCCCCCCTTCCTTAGATATAAAACAAAAGAGTCTGGGTGGGGCTGGAGAAATGCTGCCCCACCCATTTTGAATTTTGACTCTAAACTTTGTATGCTAATTGTGCTTCATTTTGTGCTAATTTGTGCCGTTAATTTTAGAATTTGTGCTCATTTATTTTCAAATATAGGGGCCTCAGAAATTTATGTGTCAGCCCCCCCATTTGGAATTTGAGTTGAAACTTTGCATGCTAATTGTGCTTAATTTGTGCTAATTTGTGCTGCAAATTAAAAATTTTATACTCATTCCCTTTCAAAAATATTTGTGGTTTTATGTCTCCCCTCAGCCCCCCCCATTTTGAATTTTGACCCAAATTTTTCATACCAACTGGATTCAAATAGTGCTAAATTTTGCTACCAATTTTGGAATTTGTTATCACCCCCCCTTCTTAATATATAAAAAAAAGTTTGTGGGTGGGGCTGGGGAAATGCTAGCCCCACCCATTTTGAATTTTGACTCAAAACTTGGCATACTAATTGTGCTCAATTTGTGCCAATTTGTGCCAACCATTTTAAAATTTGTGCTCACTTCCCAACTCAGATAGGGAGGATGAAAGATTTCCCCTCAGCCCCCCCCTTTTTGAATTTTTATACAAAACTTTGCCCACTACTCTTTTTTGATTTGTGCTTAATTGTGCCAACAAGCTTATAATTCCTGTACATTCAAATCTTTAGTTATTTGCAAAAACAAATTTGGGTGGGGCTGGGGAAATGCAGCCCCACCCATTTCAAATTTTGATTTGAAATTTTGCAAACTGATTGTGCTCAATTTGTGCTGATTTGTGCCAACAATTTTATAATTTGTGCTCAATTATTAACTGAAATAAGGGGTGAGGAAGGTTTTGTCTTAGCCCCCCCCCTTTTGGAATTTTGAGCTGAAACTTTTCCCATTATTTTATCTTAAATTGTGCTTATTTGTGCCAACTTTCTTTTTTGAAATTTTAAAGTTGCAATTTCAACCAACTAATAACAATCACCCATTTCTGCTGTAGCCTAAATAATAGTCATTTATAACAAAATTTTCAGTAGGGTCAAGAAAATTCAAGCCTTCCATTTTAAATAGGAGTTAAATTTTATTACAATTTTTATGACAGTTTGTACCAAATTTTTACATTGGTATTTTGAGGGAACTATACTTAACCCATACTTAGCAGTATGTCAGATTTTCTTAATTTTGTATTTTCTGGGTGTTGCTAAAAAACTTTGTAAGTACATGTAAATTTTTCCATTGATCATTCTCTATTGACAGTTTTTTCTATTTAAGTTGCCAAATTAAAAATATTATCATAAAAATCTTCTATGTGAATTGAATAGAAAGAAAAAAACAAATTTTTATGGTCATATGTGTATAAATTATTAAGTAGGTATTTATGCTAATTTGGTTTTATATACTTAATAATTTAGAAAATACATTGGTGATGTATCACACAATAAAATGTAAAAACTCAATATTGGCCCCTTTAGGGGCCCGTTTGAGGATGAAGAATAGGTCCAATTGAGAAAAGAACAGCAAATTTGGTCTGGGCGCCTCAAAAAACATATTTGGTGATGTATCACACAATAAAAAGTGGAAACTACAGATTAACCCCCTTTTGGGGCCCATTTGGGGATGAAGAATGGGTCAAATAGAGAAATGAACACGAAATTTGGACTTGGCGCCTCAAAAACCCTATTTGGTGATGTATCACACAATAAAAGGTGAAAACTCAAAATTAACCCCTTTTTAGGGCCCATTTGGCGATAAAGAATGGGTGAAATTGAGAAATCAACATAAATTTGGATTCGGCGCCTCAAAAACCATATTTGGTGATGTATCACACAATAAAAGTGAAAATTCAAAATTGGCCCCCGTTTAGGGCCCATTTAAGGATGAAGAATGGGTCAAATGGAGAAATGAACACCAAATTCTGACTCGGTGCCTCAAAAATCATATTTGGTGATGTATCACACAATAAAAGGTGAAAACTCAAAATTTACCCCTTTTTGGGGCCCATTTGGCAATGAAGAATGGGTCAAATTGAGAAATCAACACAAAATTTGGATTTGGCGCCTCAGAAACCATATTTGGTGATGTATCACACAATAAAATATGAAAACTCAAAATTGGCCCTCTTTTGGGGCACATTTGGGGAAGAGGATTGGGTCAAATGGAGAAATGAACACCAAATTTGGACACGGTGCCTCAAAAAACTTATTTTCTAATGTATCACACAGTAAAATGTCAAAACTCGATAATTTTGCTAGAGGAATATTAAGACATACATCTCTAAGGAAGGCTAATATAGTACTGACAGAATGGTGTTATCTGAAATATTTATATAACTACAAGAAATACCGTATCCTAGACACTTTTGGGTGATCCAATCACGATGCGTTATTCCATAATCTGACTTTTTTGATGAAAAAAATTCCCAAATTTTGAAAAATATTTTTGGGTTATCTATGGGGAATTTTTAAGATTACTTTGGCCAGTGTTATCTATATATATAAAAGAGAATGTAGGTCTGTTTGTCTTTTATGCATTACTACACCATTCATCTGATGACCATGAAACTTTTGGAAGTTGTTGAGTATACTCCAGCGAAGGTTTCTGGCATAATATGAAAAGAAAATTT